>BJBW01006651.1:33826-81239 GCA_004320125.1 Scolopax mira
GGGGCTCCCAACCCCTGGCACAAGTTGTTTCTCAGCCACAGCTCAGCCCAATCAAGGCAATTAGCTCTGTGTGGACCACATTCAGTGCTTCCATCTCAAAACTCCTTGCCAGCCTCAGCGGGTGTGTGGCAGGATGCTCTGCCAGGCCAGCCTGGGAGCAGGGCTCAGGGGCTGCTGGCTGGAGAACACGTTTAAATAATGACTATAAAAGAGAGGTTTGAGATGCCCTTTAAAGGAATAGTCAAGCAGGGGCGAGACCTGCTGAGTAATGTATAAAAAACAAGGTTCAGGCAGAGGGGAGATGTTAGGATTTGTTAGAACCCTGAATAAACTGTCTTTTCTCCAACCAAAATTTTGGCGTCTGCCTTTTCCAAACAATCTCCACAGTGCAGGGAGCAGCAGGTTGGCCTGGGCTGGCTCCTGGCACCGGGAGAAGCCCCAGGACTGGTGCCGCAGCTGTTTGCCCACCCCTACAATGGGCAGAGCCCCGGGAATCCTCCCCAGATGGCACCTTCCTGCCTGCAGCTCGCTTGGACCTGGGGGGACCCAAAGCTCTCACCTCTCAGTAGTCCATCTCCACCAAACCTCAGCCTCCAGGACAGCAGGAATTACAGCACATTGCAGGGATGGGGGTGGGAAACTTGCTGACTCAGCACCCCAGCACCCAGGCAGGCATGGCCACATTACCACACAGGGCGAGCAGTTCCTTCAGCCCCCAAATCTCCCAAATGGACATCCCAGCCCATTGTGGGTGGAAAGGCCTCTGCATCCTTAAAAGCTGTTCTCCATGTTCCATACATTCCCCTTCACTGAAGCCAAGATCCAAAACATCTTGGATGCAATACTTGACCTTCAGGAGCAAGACAGGGAGACTGTCAGGGCTGATACGTGTTCCTAGAAGTAAGAGCCACACGAGGACGTTTTGCCAGGACCCTTGGAGGTAGAGGAGGGTATGGGACCCTCACCTGTGGGCAGAGAGGGCATGGGATTTGCAGAAAGGAGATGGTGGTTTAGCCACCAGCCAACTCCACTTTCCCAAATGCCCTCAGCCATGTTGTACAACGCAGACCCCTCTTTTCAGAAGCAGTGGGAGAAGAAACCACAGATCCCCTACGGGGGAAATACCCTCACAGGGTCAGGGGGAAGGAGACAAGTGCCCAGAACCCAGCCTCCTGTGTTCGCAGGCATCTGTGGGCATCCCTGCCCTGACTCCAGCAAAGCTGAGGAGCCTCAAGGGCACCAGGCAGTAGTACCCCCTGGCCAGGACTCAGTGGCCCTGTCCCTGGGGGGGAGTGACATTCCCAGGGTGGTCAGGGCATGGCAGAGGGTGTCAGTGTTTGAGAGGGCCGTGCTGCCCCAGAGGACCCTCAGAGGGCAGGATAAGCGTATTTTCTCAGCTGAGAACAGCCCTTCCGTTTCCTTCCCTTGCCCAGCTCTGCTGGGAGCATCAGGTGCAGCAGCAAGGCCACCATGACAGCATTTCCTACCCACTTAACCCCTGCGGTGCAGGGGCGGAGGGGCAGGAAAGCCAGTTTATCCTGGTGGGAAGCTGACAAGCCTGAGCACAGGGGAAAGTGCGACTGCTCTGGTTATTGCTGATGGCTCTGTCAGCCCCAGGACTGGTTCACCATATCTGCTTTTGATCCAGGACACAAAAGCCAGCTATCAAACCTGTTGCTCCATCATTTCTATTCCTGGCTCTGTCCTTCCCATCCTTGGTTTCCCGAGTGCAGGATGACACTGGGACCACATGGAAATGGGAGGCTGAATCTACTGGATGAGGAGCCAAAAAGGAGTTGTTCCCCCATCACCAAGATGGGTGGGTTTAAAGTTCAAAAAACCTAGAGGAAAACCAAAGCCATTCTTTAAGCTTCTCCTTAAACATCTCCTGCTAATTGCCATGATCAGAGCATACCAGCATCTTCCAGAGCTCCCTCCTATCACTTCTAGGATCACATACACATTAAACCCACTTCAAAAAAAAAAAAAGAAAAAAAAAAGAAGTATTTTGAGCATGGAAACCCCTTGCAGCAAAGATCTGTTTTGTTCCAAACTGTTAAGAAACGTCAGTATTTTCCCTTGCCTGGCAAAGAGCCTGCCTTTGATCCAACGGGAAGCATATCAGGAGCTGAAAGGAGCTGCAGCAGCTGTGCCGTGGGGGGGCCCTGGGGAAGGGAGGGCCAAAGGAGTTATTTTCATCCTTCCCCACTGCGGAGGCTGCAGATCATCAGCACAGTGTCTGCAGAGGGACCTGAGATCCCCAAATGCCATCGCTTTTAGCGCCGCAGGGTGATGAAAGGCAGGCTGTTGGTGGCTGTGCGGGTCCCCTCCCCGGGCCCAGGGTGCCAGGCCCTCGTTTGCACAGCAGCAGGGCAGAGCTGGCAAAGGCAATGCAGAGCTCCTTGGGAGGTTTCCAACCAAACTGTCCAGCTACTGCCCTGGAAGAGTGATGTTTTGCAGAACTGACAGCTGCGCCATTAATTTTCACTGGAAGAAGGTTCCTTATATGCAGGAGAAGATGTCTGTTCCTCAGGAGAGAGCTTTAGCTGTGCCAGGCTAGACAGTAGCTGGTATAGGGAAGGGTTAAGGGGTTAGGACATGGGTCTGGGATGCCAGAAACCACTTCAAGCCTCCACACTGCTAAATCGTTATCTCCTGTCCCCAGCAAGTGATTTGGCTACTGAACAACAGGCAGATCTTGGGTCAAGCCCAGTTTTCACTCCCTGACCTCTGAAAAGCTTTCCCACTGTTTGGGATGAGACAACTTCTTCAAGGTCTTAAACAAAGTTTTCCTGGTCTGGGATAAGAGCCACCTGCCAGCTGCAGGGGAGAGGATTTCAGGCAGATCAGCACCGCTCCATAGCAAAGGGCACATCAGCCTCACGGCTCAGCACATTTGCACCGGAAAACAGCATTTCCAGGTCAAAAGCAAGCACGGGAAAGAGGCAGGTTTTCCAGACAGCCCAGGCAGATGGGATGGTCCCCAGGGTTCCCTCGGCCGGAGGACAGTACCCCCTCGGCGGTCAGTCCTTCCCCTCTCCAGCAGACCCTGCTGCAGTGGGCACCTGTGATGGGCACATCAGGGCTGGTCTGAGCCCCTCTGGCACAGCCAGGCTGGCTTCAGTAAATCCAGTAGAATGGTTCAGGTTGGAAGGGACCTTAAAGATCATCTAATACCTACAGCAAGACCCATTTTTCCCAGTTTCACACAGAAGGATATCGGAAGACACAGTGGGGAGAATAACTCCAGTTCTTCCCTTCTCTGCTTGGCGTCAGCATCCCTGGGGCTGTCCTCTCACCCCTCTTTGGCCAGCATGGTGGGGCTGGACAGCCCGTGGTGGGCTCAGCCCCCTTCCCCGCACGCTCCCTGGCTATAAACAGGCGGTGGTCCTGGGGCAGCTGAGTTTCCAGCAGAAGGAATGGCTGCAATGCGGGGGAGAGCTCGGCACTTGCCCGGAGTGCTAACAGCTGGCCCGATCTGTGTCTCGCACCCCTCTGCACCCCCTTCCACCGGGCTACGTGCATGGGGCGGGTGGGATTCCTGTCCCCAGCTTGCAGGCGGCAGGTCAGGAATGATCCCGGCTCCCTCCCACCAGCCCCACAGCCTCCCCATTCCTGTGGGCAAGCTGGAGCCAAGTTTATCCCTAACACATCTCTACCAGCTTTGCTGGATTTAGAACCCAGATAAGTTTGGTGCAGGACCTAAATTCTGGTGGCACAAAAGGTCAAGGAAGAGTGGCTAATGAGGAGAGGCTGTGTGTGAGCACAGCCCTGCCAGAGCTAAAGCTTGTAGCACAGAGCACCTCCCAAATCATGCATTTCTCCATCAGCACAACCTGAAACAACTCCACAAACAGCCCACAGCACCCATTCCATGTGTGAGCTGCTGGTGGGAGAGCTGAGCCCCACACCATGTTCTGCCCAGCCTGCTGGGGAGGCAGCAGGCTCAGTTACAGCACGGAAAGCGATGAATAAGCTGGTGGACCAGAAAGTAAGAGTGAGCCAGGATATATACAAGGGCTGAGCGGAACTCCTGGGGAAGAAAGGGGCTGCCAGACGGCAGAGGTCTGGGCAGAGATTGGGGCACAGAGCTCCTACCCACCACCGGACCCTGCAGCCCTTGCACAAGGGAAAGGAGCCTGGTGAGACCCCCACACCTTCTTCCTGTGAGTCACAGCCCCCAGGGGCTCTGGGCAATGAGCAGGAGGGTCTGGAGGAGGTTTACATTAGCAAAGAGCCATCCAGGTGCCAACAGCAATTTATTACAAGCACTAACAGCAAAGCAGGAGGACACTGCTCTCACTGACATAGAAGGCACCAGCGAGGGGGATAAAACAGCAGCTCTCCCCCAGCAGTGCAGCTCACAGGCTCATCTCCACAATGTTCCAGGGTGGTTTCCTCAATGTGCTGGGCACCTCCTGCCCTTCCCTGTGGCGAGGACCCAGGTTTGATTTGGGGGGGGGCGCTGGGATGCAGGCCTCTCACCATCTCGCACAGCAGGAGAATGGGGAAGCTGAGACCTTCTGCTCTCCCCATCTGTGGGGTCCTCAGGGGCCTTGAAGGACAGCTCTTGCATCATGTGTCATTGGACAACACTACCCTTCTGCGACAGCATCCTCCTTCAGAGCTCGAAAAGCCACTCTGTCTGTCTGGCAGGCAGGACGAGCCGCAGCCGAGGGGAAAGGCTGTCCCTGTCACCGTCCCTGTCCCCTCCCAGGCTGCTGGGCCCTGGCCCTGCTCTCCGAGCACCGACACCACGAGCTGTGGCCCAAGAGTCAAACTCCTCACAACTGTGTTTCCACTGCGGAAACGCCACCCCATCCTTTTACATCGGGAAGGGGAACTCTTCACCCTCAGGTCTTTCTGGTGCTGACCCAGCGATGCAGACGCAGCACTGCCTGAACCACCCTGGCACTTCAGCATGGTCCCAATCTGCAGACTGGTGCCTCTGTAGCACCTTCGAGGACCAGTTGAGAGCCAGGACCCCTGTACTACACCACATCACCACCTGCTCCCCCTCTGCAGCCCCAGGCCACCTTTCAAGAGCAGAAAGCTCCTGAAAGCCTCCCTCTGCTCCTTCCAGGGACCTGCCAGCCCCAGCAAAAAGCCAGGACTTTTTCTCTACAAAGCTGGCCCAAAGCCCTGGCAGGTTTCTTCATATCCCAGATCAAAGCCTAGCAGCTACGTGAGCCCGATGCCACAAGCTGCAGGCGGGAATCACACACATGTGGGAATGCAGCCGCCTCCCAGTAGGGTGGGAATCAGGCCCCCTGTGGCTTTACAAGACCACCAGCATCTTCCACAGCTGGGGAAAACCCTCCGGATCCCATCAGCCCCAGCTGGAAACACCAGCCACCTCCCTTTCTACAACCATAATTTCCCCCTAACAAGTGCTTAACAACCCCACAGGCTTTTCACCCGTCTGACCAGCAAAGGGAAACTGGTACCAGTTTCTCCCAACTGGTCCTGCAGCAGGGGAGGGAGGGGGGCAAAGGCACCCCAGGGGCAGGGTCCCACATCAATTGGGTGAGATGCAGGTTTGGGAAGGGATGCGCGAACCCCCAGACTTCTGGGACCGGGACGGGCATCCCCTCTCCCCGCCGTGCCGGCGGCACGGCGGGGAGAGGGGATGCCCGTCCCGGTCCCGGTTGCCGTCCCGACTCCTTACCGCTGAGACGATCCATGGTCCAGGAGCCACGGGCAGCACCGGCCGCCCCGGGAGGCGCGGGTGGGCGAGTGCCAGCGGTAGCAGCCGCCCGGGACTTGCGGGTGGGGGATTAGTGGGGGGGGCGGGTTTCATCTTCGGAGCGGCCAATCGCTTCCTCCGCTCCTCCCTCGGTGCACGGCAGCGCCGAGCACCGGCACGGCACGGCACGGCACGGCACCGAGAGACCTCCCTCCTGGAAGGTGTCCTGGGAATCATCCTCCTTCTCCTCCCGGTTCATCTTCCCCAGAAGACACCCCACACCGGGTGTGCGTCTCCCCCAGGTGATGCTGCTCCACGCCAGCACCCGGAGATGCCCCCACGGAGGGTGAGGGTCCACAGCAAGGCCACCTCCACTTGCCCGCAGGGGTTGTTGGTTTGGGCAGCTTCAGTTCGGGCAAAGATCCAGAACCAAGCCCACCCACCCAAAGGGACACCCCCCGAGAGCACACACAGTGCCCCCTCCATACCTCCCTGCCACCCCCAACCCTTTCATATCTGCCCCCTCCTGGTGTCCCTCAGGTGCCCAGCCTCTGCCTGGCCATGGCGCTCATGCCACCATCACTGTCCCTCACCAGCAAGAACCTCAGGAGAAATTTGGGCTTGGGAGACTCGTGGGGTGTGCAAGGAGTGTCCTGTGTGTGGAGAGCGTGTGGTAGCGGGGACAGTGACTCCTGACACCCCCCGGGACAATTCCCCAAGGTCTCAGGGCTGCAGCTGAGCCCTCTTCTGGGGTCAGCAGGCTACGACAAAAGCGCGATGCAGTTTCACACGTACCCAGATGTCACTTGGGAAAGCAATAATTGAACATTAGATGTGCATTAGCAACTGGCCTCCAGGGCTTCCCCACTTGGGGGACCCTTAGCCCAGGACACAGGGAGGCAGTGGCCACTCTAACACCATCCTATGCCCAGCTCTGTCCCGTTCCCCCGAGGCATCCTGCCCGGATGGTGTTTGCTGGTCTCTCCTTCTGGATCGAGCTCCATTTCCTCTTGTAACACCGGGTCACCTCTGGGGCTGGGGCTGGGGCACAGAGCCACCAACGCTGCTGTGCCTGGGGCCCTGGCTGTTTTGTGGCTGGGACTTGTGAAGTGGCCAAATGAGAGGGTGGGCTCAGGCAGGGGTGACTTGCAGGGCAGGAAAAATGGGGGCTCACTGCACACCCCAGGATGACAGGAGCCCACAAGGGTCCCACGGGGTGTCTGCTGCCCCTGAATGGTGTGGGCTGGAGAGGCTTACTTGGCCCTGGATAGCAATGAGCCCTGCCTCAGCTTCCCCATGCAGGTAGTTGCGGGGAACAGTTAGTTACTGTCAAAATGCTTTGAAAATTAAAATACTCCCTCTGTTGTGTTGTTATTATTATTATTAATAATATCCTCCAGGCTTTATCACTGAAACTGCTGCTGGAGATGGAATTTTTTTAGAGCCACAAATGGTTGAGCTTGATTTAGGGAGCTGTAGTTTATAAGGGTGAAATTATTATAAACACAATTGGTTTATTTATAGCTGCACTAAAGCAGATGGGAGCAATTACCAGTGCAATATTGCCATCTCCACCAGCCCCTTCCATGCCAGCACAAAGCTCCCAGCGCCAGGGCTGCCGCTGATGGGAGATCTCCTGCCCTGGGGAGCCTGGCAAACCCCTGCAAGGGGTCCTGCAAGTCTCTCCTGGAACCCAATGATGAGTTTTTTGGGCAATAAGCTGCGCAGCTTGGCACCCAACAATGGTAGTCCTGATGGCAGGGAGGGCATTTGATCCACCTGATGGGAGACACCAGGAAAGGAGGGTTTCAAAGAACAGGCAGAAGCAGAGCTGGCCTGTGGCACAGCGAAGGTGAGACCTTTGCTGTCCCCTCAAAGGAACCCTGCTGATCCAGCTCTTGCAGAGATCCCCCATGGCTTGCTGGCCTGTTTGGGTCTGCTCAGTCCTGCAGTATGCCTGAAAATTGTGCTGAACAAGCAAATAGGAAACCAGAGCACCATAGATGACACCAGAACTTCCCCCCTGGAAAGGGCCAGGACCTAGTGTGACTGGCACCCCTTACCCCAGGTGGACTGCTCCCACCACTGCTCTATGGGTGCTGAGTCCCCCAGGTGCTCCCAACACCTCTGCAGGGTCAATGCATGGTGACCCAGGAGAGGGTGGCATCACAGCTTGTTCACTCTTGGGGCTTGCTGGCCCTGAACAAACCTGAAGAACAGCAAGACACTGCACAAGGAAGGAGGAGGCTTTGGCCATTTTCATTTAAGAAGGGCTTGGTTTTGAGACAGCCTGGAAAGCCACCATTCTGGCACCTTGGGAGGAGAAACTGGCTCTGTGGCAATACTGGGTTTGCAGGGAAAGCCAAGAGCTCAGGCTGGCACCTTCACCCGTGGGGCTGCACCCTGCTCCCCTCAGGGTCCCCACCACTGCTCCTCCTTGTCCCCTGCCCCAAGCTCTGTATTTCTGACCCTAAGGGTGAGGCTGAAGGTGCCCCCAGTGCATGGCCAGGTTAAAGGCTGGGAGGGCATTAAGGAGCCCGTGGTGGGATCTCTTTTTCCTGCAAACATACCCAGGATGTTTTTCATCCCACAAGTAAGCACAGAGACCAGCTGAGCAGAGGGGATGGGACACTGCCATCCCAGAGCCCTGCTTTCCCCCAGCTCTGGGTGATGTGGTTGCAGCAGGAAAATCCTCCCCCCTCTGCCCGCCATGGGGCAGCAGTGACAGATGCCAAGTGTCTCGGGACCCACATGGCTTTATCCCCTGGGAGAACCCAAAGATCCAGAAACAGGGTTGGAAAAGAAAAGGAAACAAAAAGCATAAAATGGTCTGCGAGACTCCAATTCACTCTCAGGGGTGCAGAGGGCGCCTCTGCCATGTACAGCACCGAGAATCATACAGAGCTGCAATATAGAGATCTTTCTATGTATATATTTATATGTATGTATATATTTATAGTGCACTGCATTTAAAACAGCCGGGCCTGCTTCTTCAGCTCATTCCTCTTCCACAGGGCCAGGCGGTCGAACTCAGCAATGGTCATACCGAAGATCTGGTAGAACTCCTCCTGGGAGAGATGGCGCTGGGGAGAGAGGAGATGCTGGGCCAGGGCTGGGGACCGTGGCCACCACCCAGGGCCAACAGCTACCATGTGGGCCATATAGCTACAGCAGGGGAGGAGGGCACAGGAGAGGGTCCAGTGGTATCTCCTGTCCAGCTGCTTGCAATGCTGACCCGGGAGAGTGGGAACACCCAAGTCCCTCCTCCTCCTGCTGAATGCACTTGTGCCATGGGCATAGGGAACAGCTCTGCCCAGCCAGCAGAGCAGCAGGACCACCAGGACAGTGTGCTGGCCTACGTGTGCTCCCAGGCAGCTGTGGAGATGCTCCCCACATGTCCACAAGCCCCTTGCAACTCCACTGCCTCCCCGAGAAGACTGTCCCCGGTGGAAAAGGGTCTCCTCACCTCTAACCGAGTCCTGTCCACATCTTTGGGCAGCTGGTTTCTCCCCCTTGTCTTCACCAGGAGCAGCTCATAGGGGTATATCTGCATGGGGACAGGAAGACCATGGGGTATCTCCAGACCCAGAAGATAGTATTTGGAGCACACGTGGCAATGAGGCCGTGGAGGCCACCAGGGCAAAGACTTCCCCTGCCATTTTTGGCAGAGTTTGGGTGGCACAGCTGCCTCCAGGGCTTGGACAGGACAAGACAGAAGAGGCTCTCAGGGTGACCCTAGTCTACCTTAAGTCACCTTGATGGCTCTGGAATAGCCTGCTCACACTGAGAAACCAGGAGTGACTCAGGGACGAGAGTGAGTAGGGAGCCACCAGCACAATCACCCTTCTCTGTTCCTTACTCAGGAGACACTTATGCTTGGCCAAGTGCTTGGGACCCTGGTAGGCGGGTAAGGACTGTGGTCCGAGCCCCACAATCCCGGGACAGAGCTGTCAGGTGGGGGTTGGAGGGGCATGAAGGTAGGGTACTGCAGGCAGAGGGCAAAGCTTCCTCCTGAAGGGCTCAGAGAGCACACAGACAGGGCTCTGGGACTCCCTCTGGGTGGCACTCACACTTCTGGTTGGCAGCCATTCCTTGGAGCAGGAGCATCTTACCTTGTACTCTGTGGGGAGAGAGAAAAGACAAGAGAGACATGAGCCACGCTGATGCCTCCACTGCCAGGATCCTCCCAAGGGGGCTGCAGGGATCCCCACCTGTATCCCCCCTTTCCTCCCTGCAACCTGAACCTCATTTTCCAGAGCTACCTGTGGTGGGGTAGGCAGTCCCATGGGACCTGGCCCCCTGCCTACAGGGTCCCCTGCCCATGCTGCTCCCCAGCACCTTACCTCGCATCCCCCAGTTGACGGCATTCGTGCTGTCGTAGTGGAAAAGCTCGGCACTGGGAGGCTGCAGGTGGGATACAGGGAGGAAGGAGTAAGAAGGGGTCCCCCTCCAGATGCTCAGCACACCAACTCCTACCCACCCCAAAGCAGGACCCACTCCTCACACCTGGCAGTGGGGAAACTGAGGCACAAGGAGGTGAAGTGACAAGCCCAGGTCACACATAGTCAGGATCAGGTCTCCCCATCCCCATCAATCACTGACCCAGGGCATAAAGCAAAGGTCTAGTGCTGGGAAGCAACACCAGTGTCCCTCTGAAATGTGGATGCTCAGGGCAGGCACCTCTGTCCTGCAGTGCCAGGACAGGGCACTTTGGTCTCTAATAAAGGTCATTTTGGATTAGCACAGACCAGCAGGGGTGCAGAGAAGGTGGGGAACAGGACACTCTAGTCCTGAAAGGGGGCTTTAAGAAGTTTGGGGAGAATGACGAAGGGTGCAGAGATGCCTGGCAGTGGCAGAGCAGAGGCAGGAGGCACTTACCCTGTGTAGCCCGTTCCTCCTGTAGGCAGGGAGGGAGGCTGACTTTGAAATGAGGGGATCTGCAAAGAAGTCACCAAGGTGCATAAGGAAAAAAGCAGAGGTGAGCCCCACACCCTGGGAGAGCACCCCTGGGCCAACCTACTGCTGTGCTTCCCCATCCTTCCCCAGCTCCAAATTCAGCTGGCTCTGTCACCTTTCAGCTCCAACTGATGTCCAGCCTGGCTTCCTCCCGTGCTGAAATCCCTCTCCCCAACATCCCTTTCCTCAGCCCTCCTGCCTCACCCTTCAGCTCAACATGATCTCCTCTCAATTTCTGTGACCCGTCCTCTCCTGGCACTGCCACCAACTCTGCCCTGGTTTAGCTCCACCCTGGCACAGCCTCTCAAGGGCTCCTTTCCCCTCGGTCCCAGCATCTCCTCCAGCTCAGTTTTTGGACCTCACAGCCATGGGGGACTGGTTGCAGAGGGCTGTGGGCTCACACACTCACCACTGTCGGCCAGGTAGTGTGTCCGGGGAGCTGCAAGGAGAGCAAAACTGGGTGTCAGGGCAGACCGAGCACCCCATGCCATGCAGAGATGCTCCGCTGCCAGCCTCACAGGTCCTCCTTCGGGCTCCCAGGAGCCCAACAAGGCTGAGGGGCTCCCTGAGCATCCCTGAACCCCAGCTCCATGAGGGCAGACATGCATGGGAGGGAGGAGAGCACAGAGCAGGCAGGGGTATCTGTGCTGCCAGGCTCCCCAACACCTCTGGGACCCCCGCAGCCCCGAGGGGAGAGGGGCTTGGTGCCCTGGGTGCTGCACAGTTAAAGCTCTGCAAGTAAAGATGGCACCCCTGCTGGTTGAGCAGGTCTGGGGTGCCAAGAGGCCCCAAATGTGCTGTTAACAAGGAGGTACAGAGGCAGCAAGCCTAAAACAGGTCAGAGGAAAACCAGCATGGCTGTGCTGTGACATTTCCAAAGGACCCTTTGACCACTCGATGAGGAACTTCACCAGGCTGCACAGACAGACTTCAAACACCCACCATCCCAGCGGGGGCACAGGAAACAGAGTCCTCCAGAGAGGAGAAGAGCCTCCCAAATTCAGCTGTGATGCCCAGCACCTCTCAAACCACCCCCTCCCAGTCCCCTGTTCTTCCCTCTCCACCCCTTCCCACAGGGGCTGGGGCCATGGACACATGGACAGGGTTGTCCTTACAGCCGTTGAGGGAGCCCTCATAGCCAGCTGTGTGCAGGGCTTCTCTGCTGCTGGCCGAGCTGCGCGGGGGTGTCCAGGGGTCTGCGTAGGAGTTGGACCGAGCCTTCATCTCCTCCCTCAGGATCAGCCTGCCGATGCCGCTCTGGATCTGGGCATGGGAGGAAAGCTGCTTCACACCTCTCCTTTCCCTGGCTGGCCCTCCCTGACATCCCAGCAGGGATGGCACGGCACCTCCCGCCATGGACTTGGCATCTCCCATCTGCTCCCTTGTCCCCAAGAACAAGGTGCTGGGGTGGGGTGCCTCAGCAAAGGGGTGTGCTCCCCCTCCTTCTGGCCCCATGCTGGGGGTGGCCAAGGGGAGAGAGATGGAAGAGAGCAGCAGGGACAGTGGTGGCCCTTTCTTGGGGGGTAGAGCTGGGCTGAGCTGAGTACCCTCCCCAAAGCCAACTGCCACAAGGACAGCTTGCTGCCAGCTCTCCCTGCCAGGCCTGGGCACGGAGATCACTCACCTTGTGCATGCCCCGGTCATACCCGTCCTCTTCACCTCCTGATGAGAACCTCCGGGCCCGGGGGGCTGCAAGGAGACACATTGGGTGACAGTTGGAGACAGGTAGGGAGGTGACAGTCCCCAGCTGCATGGGAATAGGTAAGTCCCAAGGACTGCTAGAATTTTGGGGTCACTTTGGCAGGTATCTTGGCTAAATCCCACCTTCAGGTCCTGACCCAACTCAGAGCAGGGTTCCCTCCCAGGCAATAGGTGGGTTTGTGGGCAGGAATGGGTTTCCCTTTCCCCCAGCCCAGTGTGGGGCTGTTACCTTTGGGGGAGCCTTGGAAGGACCAGTACTCTGACTCGGAGTGGTAGTAGGGGTCCGGGGAGTAGGCAGGGCTGTACTTGGATGACTGTGCGATGTCTTCGCTGGTTTTGCTTTTCGTGGCTGCAGGGTCTGCAAAGGGAACAGGCAGAGCTGTAATGAGGACGCTGAACCCCACCGGCAGGACTTGCAAAAATCCACCCTGGGATAAAGGAAAATCCTCTTCCCTCCCCTCTCCCCAGTGGCCGCCAGCAATTTACGTCCAGGACAGCACGGAGCAGAGCTGGGAATAATCCATTCCCAGACTGCTGACACCTCCTGGAGACAAGGGTGCAGAGGCAGATGGTGGGGACGGTGACCAGCAGAGGGAAGGGACCCAAATGGCCCATAGCCCAAAGCACCAGGACAAGCTCTGGCTCCTGCACAGTGCTCACCCCAGCCCCAGTGCTACCAAACTCCCCGTACCCCAGGCTGTCCCATCACCGCAGATGCAGGAGGGGACAGAGAAGGCTCAGTTCTGGCAGGGGAAGGGCTCTTGGTGAGTTACAGCCAGGGGAAGGCAGCAGTGGGCTGTGCAGAGGGGCGAACAGAGGGGTGACCCCAACAGCTCTAGCAGGGGCTCAGCCCCCCCATAGCAGGGCCACACACTGAGATGTGCAGGCTGGGGACTAACCCCCACATCTTTCTCCCAGAGGCCAGGAGACTCACAGGGGAAGGAGGATCAAGGACAGGCTGTGTGGCAGAGCCATCCCACCACCCCAAGCAGGCGCAGGGGACCCTGACAACAGCAGCTACTTACAGCAGTGGGTGCAGCCAGCAGCAGGGCGGTGGGAAGGGAGAGCCCAGGGAGAGAGAGGAGACACGGTTACTGCTCAGGGTGGGGGGAGCTGCTGTCCCTCTACACACAGAAGCAAGCAGGGACCGTGCAAGCCAGCCCTGCTGAGAGACACCAGACATCCTTCTACCTCCCTCCCCCTCCTCCTCCCAACAAGGCCCAAACCTCTTTCATCCTACAGCATCCATTCAGGACGAGCTGTGATTTTTTTTTCCAGGTCTCCATCTGGAACTGCAAATTACCTTCTTCATCCCTTTCCTGAGGCTCTGGCTCCTGGTATCAGCAAGCAATGGCCACTCTTGTGCCCTCTGCCACCCATCCATGGGCACAGCTATCCCTGTTCCTGGTGCCGCTGACAGCCATCCCCTCCATCCCTCACAACAGAGATGCAGTCCAAAGCTGTCTTTTTCTCATACTGAACCCTGCACTCTGCTGCCCGCAGGGCAAGCAGGAGCATCAGCCCACCAAAGCCCAGCACCCCAACATCTCGTTCCAATGGCCGCTCCATCTCCCACCCTCATGCCTAAACACAGTTCAGCCAGACCAAGCCCCACACCGGCATCTTCCCCGCTCCCCCCGTGGAGCAGAGCCCAGTGGGCAGACCCTACCGTGTCGCTTATAGATGGGAGGTTTCCGGTAGATGTTGCTCTCGCCAGCAGCTGGTGGCAGACAAAAGAAAGGGGAGAAAGAAGGAGAGAAGGGAGGAAGGGGAGGTCAGTGTGGGCATGCTGAGAGCGGCCAGGACACAGGTCCTGCGAGAGATGTTATCCCCACACCACACTTCTGTCACACAACCTGGGTTCACGCATCCCGGGGGAGCGCAGCACTGGGCCAGGGCTCCAGGAGGGGTGTCAGGAGCACGGTCCTGGGGCAGTGGTGCACGCAGAGGACATGCAGTGAGTGGCCCAGTGACAGCATGCACCGCGGGGGGGCCAGCACTGCCGGTCCCGGGAGGCAGTGGCACAGCCAGGAGCCACCGGCCACCCCTGCCAGCCGGCAGCAGCGCACCACAGCTTGTGCTGGTGGGGGTTCTTGGGATGCCAGCACCTGGCAGAACCACCTGCAATCTACCTGGGGTGAAACAATGTCAGCCAAAGCCTCTTTCTGCAGCACAGAGAGAAAAGAGCGAGCTGGGAGGGAAAGCGAGCTGGAGCCTGGTGCTGAGAGCTACAGACCCCACACAGGGGCCAGGCAGCGGAGCTGGCGGAGCAGGAAGGGGGCCATCCATAAACCACTGACCGTCAGCAAGGAGGGCAGGGCAGGGCAGGCAGCGGGGCCAAACCCTGGCAGGGATGGGATGGGAGCAGGGGACCATGGTGGGGAGCCTCTGGGTGTCCTCATGGTGCTGTCCCAGGGCATCAGCTACACGTTGTGGGATTTGTTCCCATGCTATGGAGGAGGACAAGGGCAGTGGGAGATGCCTACAGCTGAGCAGGGTGGTCTAAGGCTCTGGCCGCACTGTGTATGCTGAGGGATGGATGGGCAGCTCTGCCTGCTTCCCTCCCCACTCTCCCCTTCTGCCCACTCCATCCCCATCCCCATGGGCTCTGCGTGGCTGGGAGTGGGTGGTGGCCCTTACCTGGTGGCCCCCTGCAATCCCTGCAGAAGGGGAGCAGGCATCTGGCAAGCCCAGAAGAGTCTGGGGGGAGGGAGCAGCGGGCCCTAGGGGGAGTATAAAATAGTCATCTGTAGCAGATGGGTGCGGAAAGGCCTCCAGCAGACACGCTTCAGCTCGTGATCCTGGGGAGGAGGCAGGGAAGGGGGCAGGTTCTCTGCAGGGAACTCGTCTTCGTGTAGGGGGGTGGAGGAAGATCAGGGAAGAGGAAGAAGAGGGATGTTGCAAGGATCAAGCAGACTCCAGGCAGCTCTGGGACACCTGGGTGGTGATGGGGAGGGAGGAGGGTTCAAGCTGCGGGTCCTGTTTATGGATGGCCTTTACCAGGGGTAGATCCTGCTGCCAGCTGGCTCTAGGCAGGCGGCGGAGCTACGCATGCGACACAGGGGGGACGGCACATGCGGGCATGCCACAGACACGGCGCTTCCCCGGGGACCGGGGCTCTCCAGAGCCTACCTGGGATGTGGAAATGCTTGGGTGCTTGGTATGAGGTTGGAGTGGAGGACCTCACATCTAACTGGCTATAGTAGGGGGAGCTGCGCCCGCTCTCGGTGCCTACACGGTGCCGAGCAGAAGCAGCCATAAGTGACCGAGAGAGAGAACAAGAGGCAGAAGAAAACGGGTGTTAAGTGCAGCGGTGTTAGAAGAGCTGGGGAGGTGACAGGGACGTGCACTGGTCCATGGTCCAGGACGGGGTGTGATGGAGCAAGGGGAGATTTCCCACATCTCCGGCAGAAGGTGAGATGCAGAGGAATCCCCGTGCACGGGTGCTGTCACAGGGCAGCAGCTGCCCTGCGGCCGGTGAGGGGAAAGCCGAGCGTGCTGCAGAGGCTAACGGTGATGGGACCTTGGTGGTGCAGCGCAGGGGTAACTTGGGGAGTGTGGGACCTCAGAACTTACTGACCTTGCATTTTCCCGGTCGTTCTACCCAGCTCCAAAGGATGGGAGACATGGCACAGACACACTTCCCTCATGACATACTGCAGGGCATGTACACCCATGTGTGTGTGTGTGAGTGTGTGAGTAAGGACCCCCTCTTGCAGCACTCTTGTGCACACCCATCCCAGAGCCATGAAGCCAGCTGAGGGGTCTACACTGGACCTGTGGGTCGCCTCCCTCCCCACCCCATCCTTCAAGAGCCCCAGCTCAGGTCTGGGCCAGGACAAAGACCCCCTCGGTCTCCCCTCACTGCTCATGAGATGACAGTCAGGGAACTGGAGGAAGCACATTCAGAGTTAGTGACTGCCCTGCAGCTCCTGTTGTGTCAGCCCCCCCACGGACTCCCACAGCCTCCTCCCTACTTGCCAGAGGAGGGACCACCGAGGTTCTCTGCGAGAAGCATTGGACAGTTTGATGGTCCCTGTTCCACTTGGGGTTCTGATCTTAGCCCAGCCTGGGCTTACAGCTGAAATCCTCACCTGAACGGTAGAAATGGTGGGGGGACCTTGGGATGGTGGGGGACATGCCCTGGCGGCTGTAGGTGGGGGAGTCGATGTAGCCAGGGCTGGAAGCTCGCCTCTGCCGGGTGTCAAAGCTCTCGTAGATGTCCTGGGGACCGGGAAAGGTGTGGAGAGAAGCAGGGTTAGAGCTGCTGGGATGAAGGATGAGGCCAATCAGTGCCTTGCCAGCCCTGAAGGGAGGTGCCCATGGCTGGGCTTCCCCATGCTTGCGGCAGCCCATGAAGATGCATGCTCTGTGGTGTGACAGGATGGGCAGCATGCATGTCCTCCATGGCTGGAGGTGTCCCCAGGCTGCTCTGCCTCCCCATCAAAGCACAGGCAGCAACGCCCAAGGTTCAGGACCAGGTGACAGTGTCTGGGCAGAGGATTTCACTCCCTTGCCTGGAGATCATCCCTTTCCCCTGAGCTTGTTCCCAGTTTCCAGTGTCCCCCTCCATGGGACAGAAACTGCACCCTGGGTCTGCTCTGCCAGGGAGGGTTGCATGCCATTCTTCCTGGGGCCTGAAGGACAGGAGCCTCCCGGATCGTTTCCCTATCTCCTCCCACCTCGGGACAGCACACAGGCAGGGGGACATTCAGTAGAACCCCAGTGGTTCTTGGGCAGAGGGACAGCCTGTGGTGGCATCAGGTGCCAGACCTCTCACTGCCCGCCGGGGGCATTACCTGTGAATACGGGGAAAGGGTTCCCAGGGACTGGAGGCGGCAGGAAGCAAAGGGGGGAAGAGAGAGAGAGAGAGAGAGAGCACACAGTTAAGGGGAGCAGTGACAGACCGAGGTCCCACAGCAGGTCGATTCCCCACGTTACAGCCCCATCACAGCTGGCAGGCAGTGTGGGTGGCTGGTGGCACAGCCAGAGTGAAGCCATGGCAGGATGGTGGGCAGTGAGCCCTGGCAGGGAGAGGACCTGGTGAGAGGATGGCACCTCCCGAACCAGCAGCCTGTGCCCCTTCTCGGAGACCTCTGTGGAGCCCCTCAACACATGTGTCTGGAAGGGGGGGAAGGCGGCTGCTGGCCCCACCGTGCTCCACAGCAGGTCACGGCCACGCTGCCTGCACTGTCACTGGGTGCACTGCAGGAAGGCAGCCTTGTGAGAAGCCTTGGGACTGGAGACGTAAGAGATGTTACTTCTGGGCATTACAAAGTCCTCTTCTAGGTCTACCTTAGGTTCCCCCACCTCTGAGTGAGCTGCTCAGACTTACTGAAATCATCCACCAGTCCCAGCCCGCCTTGGGGAGCAGGGCAGGGCAGTCCCACGCCATAAGCTGCTTGGGCATCATCTCATCACACACTCCCAAAAATGCACCGACTGAGCCCCCTTCCACTTCCACTCAACTGGGACAAACCCTGTTGTGCTCCAGAGACACCGTGCCAGAACCGGCCTTATTCCCCAACTCCAGTAAGGGGGAGCAGACACCTTGCGTGGGGACGATTGCCTGCCAGGGACCAGGCACTGGGCTGAGCCACTGGGCTGTCCTGCCAGCTGTCTGTCCCTCCAGCCCGCAGGGATGCAGGCATGCTGCCCGCCCTCCTCCTCTCACGCTGCGGGCTGCGATGGGTGAGCTCCCTCCTATCTCACTTCTGAGGGTGATGTCTCCTCCCACGCAGCACCGTCTGTCCCCGCACGTCGGGCTCGTGGCACAGCGTGGGCAGGCACAGTGATCAGCTAAGGTCACTGCTTTCCTTCTTGCTCTACAGCAGTGTAGGTTCTCTTTCAACTCTCTTCCCAGTGACAGAGAGCCCCCGGGAGAGGTTCTACCCCAACTCCTGCCTCCCTGCAGTTCCCCAGATCAGGGCCCAGCTCCCCGTGCAGCCCAGCACTGGGTGTATCGAGAGTCAGTACCTCCCCATAGCTATATCTCTCCAGCGTCTCATCCGATGTATATCGGTGATAGGGCTCGTAGGAAATGAGGTCAGGACGCTGCACTTCATAGATGGCTTTAATCTTGGGAAGAGCTGCCAGGTCTTTGTAATTAAGGATCTCATTATCCACTTTAGCCTAGGGAGAGGGAGAGACAGAGAGAGGGAAAGGAAGAGAAGGAGTGAAGGAAGGGGAGGCTGGAGTGCACAGAGCAGAGCTGGCACAGAGCAGACAGAGTCCCACCATCATGACAGCAACAGAAGCGGTAAGAGGAGATGCCCAAGAGGCAGCAGGAGGAAGGGGCAGAGGAGCTGGGAGGGTAGGACTGTGCCCTCCAAGCGCTCCTGGTCTGTGCCAACAGCACTCCCAGCATGGCATGCTGCTGGGGCGAGAGGACATGGCTTGTCTGTGCTGTCCCCAAATGCTGGGCTTGTCCCCAGAGGACAGCACTGGGAACTGTTGGTCCCTTCCTTGGGGCTGGCACATCTGCCCTGCCCCACGTAGATGAAGAGCAGAGCTGTACTTACACAGATGACACGGTTTGGGGAGCCGATGCTGGAACCAGGGGGTGAGATGGAGGTTTCTGACGTCCTTCTGTGCTGTGGAGGCAGGAAAGCAGAGGAGAGGTGAGAGCGTGGCGGGGAGGGAGCCCTGAGCAGGCACAATTCAAGCAAACTGTTGGTTGCGGGGCTGGATTTCACTCAAGGTCCAGTTCTTCTGTCCTTTCATCCCCTTCCTGCCACTGCCCATGGTGGTTGCAGGCTGCCCTGCCACCCAGCTTCATGTTCTGGCCTCTCCTGGGGCCAGATCCAGAGTCCGGTGAATGGCTTGGCAACACCCAGTGGGTAGTGGCCAGCTGGGCACAGGGAAAGAGCAACATCTCAAGGTGACTGCTGTGCCCCCTTCCCTGGCCACAGCATGGGCTGCTGCCAGCCAGGAAGCTGGTCCCACCTCCACCTTGGCCTCCCACCATCCTCTGGGCAGCCGCGGCAGAGCTTGTGCCAGCCTCAGGAAGCCACGCTAGGCTTTGACATGGCCACAACAGTACACATCCAGCAGGGACTCGGGGACAGCATCACGTGGGACGTGCCACCACTCGGAGATGCCTCTCACCCTGCTGCCTACCTTTAGTTTCTTCTCTGCTCTGGCTGCCTGCTTGCAGATGGGATGCCACACTTCAGAGCCTGCAACACAGCAAAGGGAAAGTGTTTCAGCTCCACACACAGCTCACCCCTGCTTCCAGCTCCCCCTGCCCCGGGGGAGCCCCATCCTGTCCCTGCCACCCCCAGCACCGACCTGAAGCCCACAGTCTGGTCCCCAGGGAGGACACGTCAGTGGTCTCTCTAGCAGCAGCTCCACTGAGCAACCAATGTTATAGGGGTGCAACCCCCTGTGTGCTGGGGGGCAGCTCCCGGGGGAGGGGGGTAAATGGGATGAGGGGAGCTGGGGGCTGTGGGAAAGGGCCAGGGAGAGCAGGGAGCAGGGCACCCTGCACCCATCCCAGCCTCTACTCGCTGGGCATGGGCCAGGGACACATCCAGGCTTGCCCAGCAGCCGTCCCCAGCTGCACAGGGAGAAAAGAATCTAAAGACAAGAAACAAAGTCTCCTCCAACTCAGCCCCAGGGAAGGTTTCATGGAGATAAGTGATTGCCGCATGGTCCACGAAGAGCGCAGGGGCTGGGCAGCAGCAGAGAGGGGTCTCTGGCATTGCTGGTGGGCTCTGGGTCTCTGCTGCACAGAGACACCCTTTTGGCACCGATCGCCATGAGGACCCGGACCCCAGACAGCCCCACAGCCATGCTCTTGCTGCAGCGGGTTCCCTACCTGTGAGGTACATCTCCTCTCCTTCTGTGAACATCTGGTGGCAGCGGACACATCTGGCACAGGTGGGGTGGTAGTGCTTCCCTCCTGCCTGCAAGGGCGAGCAGAGAAGAGTGGTTCCTAAGCAAGGCAGGACCTGGTGACCTGCTCACGTCCCTGAGGGCGAGTGGCCCCGCCATCACTCGCTGCCGCAGATGACAGAGTGAATGGGGAAAAACTGCCCAAGGTGGCCTTGGAGACTGCCACAACACACGGAGAATCCAGAGACCACTTCACCACCACTGCTTCTGACTGGGTCAAAACTGGAACCTTCTGCTCTCCTTCAACTGTCCGACGCACAGGAAAGCCCTTCCCAAGCCCCCAGGGAAGTTACCCCTCTAAACATCACGCCTCATAAACTGTCCTTAGAGTCTGGAAATAACCAAGCCCCTCTGCAGTAACGCTCAGCTGAGCGGCCATGCTTTGCACCAGCTCCTTGCCTCTATAGAGCTTTGAAAAGAAATAGCAAATTTGGCCAAGGACATTGCAGCAGGGAAGCAGTAAAGGAAGAAAAAGGGTCCTGAAGATAAACCTCATAAAGCACAGGCTTCGTCTTGCTGTTGGACCCTCCCTGGCTACCATTTCCAGTCCTTCTCCTTCAAGAAACTTTTCTCCTTCTGCAAAGCTGTGCCCAAACATCAGCACTAGTGACATGCTATTCCCCAGCTGAGTGGGAGCTGGGCTGCTCCCTTTGCTCTTTGACAGGGATAATAGCTTTAATTGGTAGCTTGTTTCCACTCAAAGTGTCTGCAAGCATTTCAATTATAGGCTCATTTTCTGGGCTGGGAATAGGGAGGCAAGAGCTGGCTCAGGGCAGGAGGAATCTGGGCTGCACTGTTAGAGCTCAACCCCAAAGGACGTTTTACTCCCATAATAATCCAAGAGAAGAAAGATAATTTAAGGCACAGAAGGAAGACGAGTCTCTGGATGACAAAGGGGAGGGTTATGATAGACGGGGCTGGAACCGGTTTGAAACAGGGAGGATCAACAGGAAGATCTGCTGTGAGAATAACTGAGAATCTGCCAGCTGATTGCCCATAAAAATCAACCTGGAACTTCACGTCCTCGGAGTGCAGACAGCAGCCAGTGGCTTTTTTCCTCCAGTTTATGCCAAAAACGAGTGGAAGGTTTTAGGGCAAGCTAGGGAGACGAGTGGGACAGTTTGGAACCTTTTTTCTTTCATTGCAGTGCACCTCAACCCAGGGAAGGGACCCCAGGCGCCTCCCTGTGCCAGCTTACAGCAGCACAACCTACTCCTGGGCTGGCCGAACTAAGCCCACAACCGAAATACCCTCAGTTCATACCCAAAAGCTCGATGACAGGGCAGGAATGTCACCGGTGGCAGAGCTGCAAAGACAGACACACAGAGGAGCAGCAAGGAAGGCCCCAGCCCCAGTGCCCATCACAGCACTGTGCCAGCATCCCTCTGCAGCAGGCACCCATGGCCAGCTCACTGAGCTGCATCAATTGGAGGAGACAGCCATAAATACAGAGAAAAGAGATGAAAAGTAACCCAGTGAAGCCCAGCTCCTGAACACTTCAGGCCAGTGCATGTGCAGTTCCCATCCCTTGTACTTCCAGCTGTCTAGAGACAAGCTAACACCAGGGACATGGGGTGACTGATGTGACACCTTCCCCAGTCCTTCTTTGAATCTGGAATGGGTTTGGTGCTTCTGGATCCCCTTAGTACTCCCAAAGAGTGGCTGTGTGGACACTAAGGAAAAAAAGTAATATATCTGTATGTTTTCCTCTCCTATCTAGACTATATGGGCTGCATGACAGGTCAGACTGTGCTAAAAAGGGTGCAGAGCAGGGTGTGGACATGGAGGGAGGCTGCCTGCTCCCCCAGCAGTATGTACCAGCCCAGTCCCATCTTCTCCAAAAACCACCCACCATCTCAATACCCACCTCTCCTGGAGGAGCAACTCTCCGAAACATGCACAAACCTTGGTCTTTTTATATTTGTTAATGTTACAGCTCATAAAAGGCTGGTAGAGGCTGTGAGGGAAGAGACCCGCTCATTATCACTTGTGGTCCCTCAAAGACTCATTAATCATCTGAGCCTGGTCGCACTCTGAGGGATTGGGAAAGCCTGGAGGCTGCTGGGATACATGAGGAGGCTCTTTAAGATCTAAAATTATTTAAAGGCACCCTTTCCATTTTGCACTCCGCTGACGAAGATAATCAGAGCCTCTGGTTTTATAGGAGATGGTTCAATACCACGAGCAGGCATGTACCCAGCAAGGTGGGGCTCATCCCCAGCTGTGGGGAGACAAGGGGTGCCCACAGCACACATGGGCTCTGTGGTGATCACCCAGCACAGTCCCCAGGCACCCAAACCCGATGCTCATCTTGGACGCCTGATGGCACCTTCAAGGAGGTGGCACCTTGGTTCTACCCACAGGGATCCCTGGCTGCTGAGGTGCATTAATTCTAGCCCTCTGGAGCCCCAGGGCTCCCTGGCCTGGGCACAGTTTTAATAGGCAAGGTGTTAAAGCAAGATGATGGCCATTTGGAGCATCTCGTGGGCTTCAGCCAGCCTCTTCCCACAGCCCAGCAGAGCCACTCCAGCCAGGGAAAGCCAATGCCAGGAGCAGAGCTTGGGATGGAAGGCACAGGGAAGAGGTGAAAGACAAAGCCAGAGGGAAGCTAGAGGTAAGGCAGAATGGAGAAGGCTGCCTCCTCACCACTGCCCTGGGGCTGTCTCCAGCTTGCAGGTGGGCTGCCACCACCTGCACCCTGTCATGACCTGCAGAGCTGCTCTGTCCATCCCATCAGACATCCAGAGGAACATCCTATGCTCATTCTGACTCCATTGTGGTTGCACCAAGTGAGGAAAACCCTGAGGGTGGTGTGGTGAGGAGGCAGCAGTGTCCCAGGGTGCTGGCTGGCCTTCGAGCTCAGGGCAGGGGTTCCAGGTCCCTCTGGCTCCTCTCATGTTGAACATCCCACACCATGCAATGCCCAGCCTGCTTGCCCTACTGGGGTGGCTGAGGATGTTCTATACTGGCATTGGGCTATCAGGGACTGGACTGCTCAGGGGAGCAGCCACAGGGATTTGACCTCAGGGGACCCTCTGGCTTCACCCTGCTCTGCTCAGATGTTTGCTAATCAAGTGGCCCCATAATGGGCAGCTGGCCCATGGCAGCCACTGCAGCGCTGAGCTCATGCTCAGAGCATCCAGTGCCATGACTGCTGCCAAAGCCTGGAGTCAGCAGAAAGCCTTTCCAGGCTGAGGCAGCTCCCTGAAGAGGGGAAAGATGCTGGAGGACTCCTGGCACCCATCTCTAGCTTTGGGAGAGGTGCCCTGGCCAGGCGAGGTGCTTCCAGGCCAGCCCAACCAGCAGGATCAGAAGAGGTGACTGCTTCTTGGTAGTCTGTGAGTGAAACAGGCTGGAGATGTCCTGGAACAACTCTGAGCAGGCTGGGACCTACACAGCCACTGTCACTCCAGGCCCAGCACCTGCGGTCTGGCTCTCCATGATGCCACAGTACCTCTGATTTTGGGATACAGCTTCCTATCACTGCTGTGTGGAGATGGCAGAGATGTTGGTGTCAATGCCACTCCCACCTTCCCTTCCCACAAAGGGAAGGTCTCAGGAGTGACTGAGCACGCCTTCTGCATTGCTGTGTCTCTACACCACCACAGCCCAGCCCCACAGCATCACTAAGCATCACCGAGCGAAAAATGATGAAAGATTTCATTCTGACCTCTTTCTCTCTGCCTCCTGAGCCTTTAGTTTGCCCTCAGACAAGATGTTCTGGCTTTTTCTTTTCCCCTGAAAATGCTGGGGTAGAAACAGAAAGCATGGCAGGACACCTCACCTCCAGGAGCAGGAACCACAGGAAGGACCTGACTGCTTGGCCGACCAGCCCTGATGGACCTTTCTGTTCCTCCCCATCAGCAAACCCTGCTCCCTCCATCTCTCCCACCTCTGCAGCTCCACCATCACCCAAAACATCCTCCACAGCCACCTGCATCCATGCCTTGCTGTGGAATCCCTGCATCCCTCAGCGGCTCCGCAAGAGCAGCTCCTGCTGGCCAACAAGGTGATGAGCAAAGCCCACTCTGGATTTTGCCCAGGGTAGGGGGCTGCCCTGCAAAGGGGTGTGCTGCCTGTGGGCAGGGTGCTGCAGACCCTCATCTGGGCTCCTCCGCAGCGGGGAGCCATGCTGGATGCGTTTCCAAGGCAACAGTCAGGCTGCCTGCACAGGGATGCGCTCAGAAGGTGGGCTGGGGTGAGCATGGTGGGAACACTCCAGAGCCATGAGAGGAGCTGGTTAAGGTTAGTGTCCCCGCACCTTGGGCTCCAGACATGTCCCTCCACACACAGGCCACCACATACTCTGGTACTCAAGTCACCTCTCTAAAGGTCTGCAGCATGGTGATGCTCCTTCCCCAACTCCCACCCACCAGAGAAGCTGGTCAGACCATGTCCACACATCCACCCCAGGAAGAGCCATGACCCCAAGAGACGGAGGGCAGCATGACAAGGGTGCAGGATGATGAAACTCCAAGGCATGCACCTCAGGGCGGGACACACAGTCCCTATTACAGACAGGGACTGGGTGGCCACATCCCAGGGACTCACCTCCAGGACCCTGCCGCTGATGTACCGGTCGCAGGTCTCACACTTGATGCCGAACTGGGCATGGTAGTCGGACTCGCAGTACGGGATGCCATCCCTTCAGGAGAGGGAGGAGAGAGGGGTAAGCTGTGAGCAAGCTGGACCAGGCACCCCTCTCGCTGCAGCCCCAGCCCCAGGGGGGCATGGCCAAGCCTGGCACCAGCGTGGTGGCACTCACTTGCTGATGTACTCGCCGGTGAGGATGATCCCACACGTTTGGCACTTGAAGCAGCTGACGTGCCACTGCTTCTCCAGGGCCAGGAGGGACTGGCCTTGCTTGATCTCCTCCTTGCAGCCTGCACAGTCTAGGGGGACAGAAGGAACAGGGGGGTAGTGTGGGACCACCGCAGCTCTCCAGTTGATGGCATGGCAGGAATACCCACATCAGCATGCCCCACACAGAGACGCCCTGGTTGCTTAACCAGGTGCACCCCTCACACCCAGAGGAAAGCCCTGCCCCAAGGGACCCCTTTTTCTTGAGGATGCTGCTGTTATAAACACCCTGCTCAAGAGACAGCTCCAGGAGCAGCCTCTTGGGGATCATTTCTTTGGGGGGAATCATCTCTGTACAGAATATGCCACCTCTGCTTGTTCCCAGCAAAGGAGCCAGGGGGACGGTCTCCTGCTGGAGCTAGGACCTCTGAGGTGCTGCTGACACCCAGCCACCCCAGCTGTGGCAGAGCCGGGTCTCTCTGCCAGGCAGAGGGAGCTTGAGCCATGGCGGTGTGTGGCCGTGCTGCCCTGGCAGGTCCCTGGGGGCTCTCCTCTGATGCAGGAGTGGTGGGAAGTGTCCGGCCGCCAGCGCAGCAGAGGAAGGGCTGTGCTCTCCGGCAGCCGCGTCCGGCCCCGCTGCCGTATTTACGAGACTCCCTTCCTTCCCCGCTTCCCCTGGCTGCCCTCAAGGCTGGGAGCAGGAAGCACATGGGCCTCGGTCCCCCGACCTTGACTTCTCCTTGTCCTCTTCTCCCCCTGGCCAGCAGGTTTGCCCGGATGGGGTTTCTCCTTAACCCCCTCTCTGCCGCAGGGACCAGGGAGGTGCAGCAGTGCGGTGCAGGCCGCCTGAGCAGGCTTTTCCACCCAGCTCATCCCCAGACAGATCGGTACCACATTCCTGATGGCTGGACAAAGCTTGAGGGTGGAGGGCTTTTGACTCCTGGCAAAAAGCAGGCTGGCCACCTGGGCTGAGTCGGGATTCGGTCCCTCTCTCACACAGGTCCTGCTGGTTTTGGAGATGCTCACAGGGCTGGGGCTGCAGGGAGAGGCTCAGTATCCTTCTTCTAGGGATGTCCTCCCTGCAAAGCGCACCAGCACAGGCTCCAGCTGGCACACCTCCCCTGCCACCCCTTCTGGGTGGCACTGCCAGGGCCACTTGGGCCACAAGGGGCACACGCAGGCAGCAGACCACATCTGCAGCTGCCTAGGAATAAAGCCTGGTGCCCTCAGCTGACCCCATGCTGCAGGCTGAGGAGAGCCAGGGGAAAGGGATGGGAAGGGAGAAGAAAGCAGGAGAGAGGGAGAGAGTGTGGCTGCCTTTCCCCTGCTCCGGGAGACAGCAGTCGCTGTTTGCTGGCCACAGCTCTGGGCTGCTCGAGGTGCCCTTGGAGGAAGATGAGGGAAGCCCTGGCCCATGGCTGAGGCTCATTCAACCCCCACCACATCCCCTAACTCCATCGAGGCCATGGTGAGAGCTGGGGGGAGGCAGCTCAGGGGTGCTTCCAGGGACCCATTAGCACTGACTGACAATCCAAACAGCCACCATCAGTGCCACCATGGTGACCATGGGACAAGGACACCACGGTCCTGGCTGCTGGACTTGGCTCTGGGCACTGATGCTCCAGGTCTTGCTGAGCACTGGGGGGCGAGTGTCGTGCCTGTAGAGGCAGTGAGTAACACCAGCGTTGGGAAAGCTGGGCAAGTAGTCCTGGGACTGGCGCTAGGATGGAGACCTTGGTGCAGCTGGACACAAAGCAACATTTGGGAACCGCCTCAGAGCAAAACCAACTCCAAAACCTCCCCACTTCTCCAGACAGTGCCCGCCAGGGTTGCAGCACCCGCCCAGGTCACAAACAGGCCAAGGGAGTTTCCGAAACCAGTGGTGACCTGCAATCCTGGGTGGAGCTGCAGGACTACCCCGTTCCTTCTCCGAAACCTCTGCAAATGTCCATGGCACCATGCAGCATTGCACATTGGCTCCAAAGCCTGCCCCACCACCCCCCTCCACATACACACATACATGTATGTGGTCCCTCTCCTCATAGCCATCACGTAACACCAGAGCACTCAACTTACGGCTGGGCCCATGGATCTTGATGGGTTTGGTGCTGATGAGAGAGTGGGAGCAGTTTTGGCAAACGCAGTCCTTCCCGCTGAAGGTGACCTTGTCTCCAATGGGGAATGGCTTCCTGTAGCCAAGGAGAGGTGGAGAGGCATGAGCCACACGCTCCCCTCCATGCAGTGCTTGAGGCTCCTTGAGCTCCTTCCCCAGGGGCCAGCATGACCCACGGTGCCAGGGAGCAGGCAAGGGCTACAAAGGGAGAGTGGATGTGTGCTGGGGCAGGAGAACTGAGGCAGGCATTGAGGCAGGTCTCCAGGCAGCAAAGGGAAGGGTTGGAGCCATTTCATTGCCTCTCAAGGGTTTCCACTAAGGAAATGCAGAGGAGGTGTCTGCTGTGGTGCTGAGCAGGGAACGAGGGGCTTCTCCCTGGTGCGCAACCAAGGGTGCACAGGGGGGCCATGCACCCTTGATGATGGCTTCAGCTCACCTGCAGGTGCTGCAGACAAAGCACTTGGGGTGGTAGGTCCTCCCCAGGGCAGAGATGACCTCTCCGGTGATGAAGTCCCCACAGCTGTCGCAGCGGGTCCCGTAGAGCTGCTGGTAGTCGTGGGTGCAGATGTACTCCTGGTTCTTAAAGAAGAAGCCCGACTGGGCCAGGTCGCAGCCACACACTGTTGGGGGGAGGACATGTACCCATCAAAGGGGCAGCGGAAAAGTCTAGCCCCAGCTGGAATCTCCCAACCCACCTCTGCTGCCTCTCCAGCAGCAGTCCCAGGGCATCCCTAAAGACCCAGTGTTCTTCAGGTATCTGGGAGGGTTTCCCTTCCCACCAGACATGCTGGGGCCTTCCCCCAGCACCACAAGATGTCAGTGTTGGGCTGTAGCGGGGTGCAGGATGGGGCTGCCCGGATGCCAGGGCTGGGTGCTCCTGGAGGAAACCCCAGCGCTAAGAACGGAGCCTCACCGTGCACAAACCATGCCCAGGAGGGTCCACAGCGTCCCCTCCTGGACCCACAGCACCTGGATGGGGCTCACCCCCTCTATTAGACACTCACATGCTGTCAGGAAGCCGAGAACAGACTGAAGAGTTGGGCATGCCCTAGGGACAGCTGGGGAGAGGTCTTCTCCACACCCTATGGCGTGGCCTTCTCTATGATGAGCCACCTCCACTCCCTGGCCTGGACATGAGGCCATGCCCTAATGGGAACAGGTCTTGAGACACCCTGGGTTTGGTATTCTCACTGCTTGTTTTTCCATAGATGTCCAGCCCAACATCACTTCCTTCCCTGCTGTGGGAACCGTGGGTGGTGCACAGCCCATCAGAGTAATCCAAGGAGATGTAGCAAGCCCTAGACCTTAGTGTCATTTCCCTCCTACGTCTTCTCCGTGCACAGAGAGACCTTAAGAACATCAGATCCTGGAAAGGCACCTCAGGAGCAGCACAGGGACCAGGTTCTGGGGCTTCTGCACAATACCTATCACTTGTTCTGCAAGGTGATGGGGTGGAGGGGGGTCTCTCGAGCAACTGAGCACCTGCTGGCACAGTCCCTCTTGGTCTCTGCTTTACCCTTCACCCCCAAGCACCCCCCTGCCCTGTCCTCACATACCTTACCCCCACCCGTGGTCCAGCCCACACAACGGACACTATCCTGGGGCACAGCTGGACCTGCTGGCTGCAGGGTTCACAGCCACAGAGATGCAGCTCCTCTCCTGCAGAGCATCCCCCAGATGCTGCTCCCTGGAGGTGGGGGAAGACAGCTGAGGGGTACAGGGCCAGCACTCCCTGCCCTCTGAAACAGCCTGCCAGCCTTTCCCATCAGTGACAAGGGACAGGCCACCAGCTCTGGCACAGTATCAGGAAGGAGAAGCAAGAAAAGCCATGTCAGGTCTGGGTCCTACTTGCCGTGGGACCCAGAGCACATGCCCAGTCGTTCCAGATTCCTCAGGGACAAGTTGCAGTGCTGGCATGGGAGCTGTCAGCAGCCAGCCTGTGGTAGCAGGGGGTAAGAGCTGTGAGGGAAGGTGAGACAGGAGGATTTCCTCTCATTATTTATTCCCTTTCACTTGGAAATCAGGCAGCGAGCACTGCCAAGATCTCCCTGCCAGCTCCTGGCCCCTTTGAAGCCGGTGGCTGTCTGAGCTCTTTGTCTGGATGCACACTCCAGCTCCATCCCACATACTGAGCTGGGAAGGGGCTTGGCCCAGTGTCCTCGAACGTGTACGTCAGCCCTGAGGGCAACCAGGGCCCACACCCCATCCCAGAGATCCGGGGCTGCCCACACCATGGGGGACAGGGCTGCAGCAGGGATGGTGACAGTCCCCGCCAGAGGAGCAGCAGAGCATGGCCAAGTGGACAGGGATTTATTTCCTGCTTAGCACAGGGTGCTGGGAGCTTAGACGACCAGAGACCTTTAAAAATCCCTGGTAATGGGATGCTTTACAACCTATAGAATCAGCCACTGGCCTGGTTGGGAGCAGCTGCTTTAATGAACGTGCTAAGGAGCCCTTCAGCATCAGCTCTGGGCCGTTAGCTTTTACAGCTCCGCAGCTCTCCTGCTCAGGGAGGATCTGAGCAACCTCTCTCCTCTATTTCTGGCAGCCCCCAAGGCCACCGAGCCCCAGCTGCTGCACATGTCATCCCATGGCACCTCGGTCACATCCCATGTGCGGGTGGCAGTGGTCAGTCACCCATCCCCATCCCTGTCAGGAGCTACTCCAAGCCTCTCCCTCATCTCACTGCCTCTCAGCCAGGCTGGTGTCACCTCCTCCTTCTGATCTGGGGGCAGGCAGGCAGCTGAAGTGGCCACCAGAGGTGGGTGGCCATCAGAGGTGGGTGGTGGGTATGTCTAGGACTGGTACAGAACAAGCTGGTTGTTATTCAGGCAGCTCGAGGGCACTGATGGTCTTGGCCACCCCTGTTCAGAGCACGTCAGTTCACCCCATGCTCAGAACATTCCCTGCACTGTGCCAGCCCCGTGCTGTGACCTCCCTGCCTGCACCATGCCACATCCACCCCTGGGTGTGTGACCACATCTCAGTGGGTTGGACAGATCCCACTGAAGGATCTTTCCAAGCTGCTCCCAGGGCCGTGGGGCAACCTGGCCATCAGCTCTCTGGGCAGCACCATCCTACCTTGGCAGGTGAAGCAGCGGATGTGGAAGTGGTTGCTCTGGACACGCACCACCTCTCCCTTGCAGGTGTCCCCGCAGCGGTAGCACTGGATGACGGTGGAGTTGCTCCCAGGGGTGTAGGGGTTCTGCTGATAGGGAACTGCTGGCAGAAAGGAGGAAGACAAAAACGAGAGAGGGGAAGGGTCTGTTAGTATTTGGGACACAACCGGGCATCAAGGCTCTGACCCCAGCTGGGCAGCTGCAGAAGAGCCCTCTGGTGACTGCAACACAGAAGCTGGACACCAGGCCACCACTAAGGGTGAAGGACAGCCAAGGTCATGCTGGTGCCCAGTGACTCTAAGCTGGGTGAACATCCCTGTCTGGATTTGGGATCTCACGGAAAAGAGCTGCTCACAGGTCTGCAGTCCTAAGGGCTGTGCAGCCCAAGAGCCTGGGCACTGCTCCCTGTCCCTGCATGGACAACCAGGTCACCTGCACCATTGCCCCAAAGCCATGCAGAGCTCCTTGAATGCTCTCCTATCACCTAAGAAGGTGGAGAAGGACAAGGCAGGGACTAGTTACCCACCAGCTCTGCTCAGCCCTTGGGCCCTGGCTCGCTGCTGACCTGCTCAGAAACACTCCAGCGAGTGCTGATTTGGCAGCAGCATGGGAAGGAACTGCTGCTTTCTGGAGCTTCCACTTGTTTGGTTAGGAACTGGATGGAGAAGTCATTTTTCAAGGAGCTTTCAAACATCACAGCAATTGAGCGTTTGGCCCTTGGTGGGACTCTCACCTCCTTGGCGAGGAGCAGCATCCCAGCCCTGCTGCTCCTTCCGGAGCGGCACCGCGGCGCGTGCAGGCTCTGCGCCGAGCCGGGGGCCACAGGGAAGGGCTGCCCCGGAGCTATGGGCAAAAGCTGACCTTTTCCTGCTGCAGACAGTCCTGGGACTCATCTCCACTCCTCACCCCCTCCAGCAGCTCCACAGGCCACCACGAAGGGCTGATGCTCTGCAGCCTCCCCCCGCCATGCTCCAGGGAGGAACCGTATGGAGCTGGGGGTCTTTCTGCTGCTTCAGCACAAACCTCAAACGCACAGAGAAAACATTTGAAAAGCATCTCCTGCTTTCCCTGCCCCACCTGCAGGTACATGGGCCGCTCGCAGGAGCTCCAGGCTGGCTGACACCAAGCTAACTGTGGCTGCAGGTGGGGGACAAGCAGCAAAGGACTTGTTTGCTGTAAGATTTCAGAGAGGAATTTGCTGTAATTTGGGCAACTTGAGCAGTGAAGGGCAGGATTTCAATGGACCAGAGACTTGACCCAGTGCTGAACTGCATTCCCAGGAACAAGAGAAGCAGCTGATTGTAACCTGGTACGTGAACTCCCTCCGGAGCAGGGACGGGACAGAGGAGATCACTCATCAGAGAGTCTCCTCGTTCACCGTGGGGCAGATCATGTGGCAGGGAACAGAAACAGCCCATTATTGGCTTCAAAAGCAAAGAAAGAAAAGTCAAAATGACATTGAGGCTGTCTCACAGTAAAATCCCATCACATACGCCAAGAGCCCAGAGACATGCTCTATGGACACGCAACACCGCTCACCATTGGGAAAATGGACTGGTCCTCCCTGACCACTGCCCCATCTCCTGGGGCTATGGAGGTGCTGGGGACCAGCTGTCTTGCCCAGTCCGACCTCAGCTGCAAGGAAAGCTGAGGTGCTTTTCTATGAGCATCCCCCAGCAAAGCTCAGGCTCCAGCCTTGACTGAATTTCTAAGAGTTGCTGGGACTTCCCTCCTGATCACACTCTTGCAGGCCAAGAGCTCTCAGATGTTACCAGAGGCACCCGAGATACTAAAGGGTACTGCAGTACCAGGAAAGGACCTATAAAACAGGAGTCAGGCCTGGAGGTCACCAGCAGAGACACTAAGTAGTCTACATCTAAACCACTCTGAGGTCTCAAACAGGATGAAGGAAACCTGTAGAAGGAGCAGGGTACCCCCACCCATGCTTTTGCAGGGGAGGCCCTGGGAAGAAGAGTCCAGAACCTCCTGCAGCAGCATCTGGTGCTGCTGGTAGGCGCCCATTAATTTTGCAGCAGTCTGGGGGGATGCAGGCCTGGGGGGACCCAACAGGATCTCCCATGGCTGGAGTAAGCAGGGGATCTCTTCCATCGGGGTCACCGGCAGAGCAAGAGTTACAGCGTTGAAACTTCCTCCCACGCACCCCATGCTCGCACCCTCCCCGAGAACGAAGCAGAAGCCAAGCCCTGGGACACAGCCACGGCAATCCACAAAGCTCGGAGAGAAAAGCAGGAGGGAGGTGGGGTGAAAGGCTAGGAATTAATCAACGCTTAAGCAAACGTTAGTAACCAAAAAAAAAAAAGAGAAAGAAAGAAAAAAAAAATAATCGATGTCAGAAAATGCAGGCATCACTTATTCTGGGCTTCGGGTCTCTAAGGGAAACTTCTTGGTGTCCATAGCAACAGATCGCCAAGGCCCTGCACTGGTGGGTCTGATGAGAGGGAAGGCAGAGGAAAAGGAGCTGAGGATGGAATAAATGCTTACAGCTACATAACACCGCTGGCAGAGATGAAACCGATACAGTCGCTCCTGTTTGTGCCCACGAAGACGGGTCAGGACCCGGCTCAGGGCACCATCGCCCTCCCGCCTTTGTTCACCCTAAGCCGAAAGCTCCCTGATTTGTGATTAACCTCCGGCCCGTGCTGGAATTTTGCTCTGGGAACATTAATGCATTGTTTTGCAGAGGCTCTGCTTGTTTTTGAGCAGGCAGCTGCCCGCCTCGTGGCCTCGCACAGGAAGTATTACACATCACAACACCCCTGAGCAGAGGGACAGCTGAGCAGGGCAAAGCTCATTACACCAAAATAATCCAGTAATAATGTAAGTAGCATTAGCGGCCTCGCAGGCTGAGATAAAGCAGTCAGGGTGAGGAGCTGCCCAAGGAATGCCTTAATCTCACCCCTGTTTGTGCCCACTTCTGCTGGTAGAGTGGGAAATTAAGCTGGCTTTGCTCAGCAATTAATGCATCTGTGCTCCACAAAGGACTACCCAGGGATGGATTCCTCCAGGGCTGCCCCCATGTCCCGGCTGGTGCTTGACCTGGGAGCCAGCAGAGCTGCTGTGGCCATGGCCGGGCAGGGAGCTGCCGCGTGGGCACGCAAGGGATTTCCCCCTGATCTGGATTAAGGTGGCACCTCCGGTCAGGGATCGGTGCCCTGGGCAGCCTTAGGGACAGGCAGCGGCAGCCGTATGCCAGCAAGGGTGGGAGCTGCTCCTGGTGGGAGCAACCTGGTGGTGCTCCCAAACAATACCCAGGGATGTGTAGAAGAGCTGCCTTGTAGGGCAGAGGAACCTTGCCCGAGAGATCCTCCATGCTGCAGTGAGAAATCTGCAGGTTCCTGCTGTGCATCCCTGGGCAATCCCCCTCTTTCCTTCCCAGAGCACCCACCTTCCGCTTCAGGAGGGTCAACAACCTTGTTTGCCTTCCTGTCCCCTTCCTGCTTGGTGTCCCAGCCCTCCGCCAAGGAGCAGCAGGACAGGAGCACCGAACCCTTAACACAACCTCAGGAATACTTTAAGCCCTTCAGGAAAGGGGAGTTGATGGGAGATGATCCCCATCTACCTTGGAGGATGGCAGTTCGACACCAGTGCAGATAACAGGGCACAGCCCCTCAGGGTGGGCTCTGGGATGAAAGGCTGGCACAAAGCAATCTCTGTCAGCTGCTTGGAACCCTCCCACATACCCCAGCAACAACCCAGAACCAAGTTTGCAAGAGCTATAAAGAACCCAGGGGCATTTATAAAGATCGATCTGTTATCCCTTACTGGGATCAGGCCAGGTCCTGCTGGTTTCCCACCTCTCTCCCTCTCCCAGCCCATTAGCCCTCCAGGAAGATCAATTAGGGAGAAACTGCTGCAGGTGGGTTTTGCATCATTAGCAACAGGTAATTGGAAGCTCCCACCCAGCTCCAAGAGCCTGCCCTGACACCGTGTTTGCTATCAGCATGTTTATGAGACAGCATCTCCACAGGGGGATGGGGAGGCCTGATTTAATTAATTACCAGTAATTAATATTTGCACAATGCTGGGAGAGCCACAGGTGAGGGGGACTGTGGAAAAGCAAAGCATTCACCCTTTAATTAATAATGAGAGACGGTGCCACCATGGGAAGCTGAGGTGGGTGGGTGGGTGGGTGGGTGTGCTGGGGCTGAGGGGTGGCACGTGTGGGGGAGATGTCCCCACCAGGTGCCATGGGTGTCAGCACAGGGCTGGCTCCAGGGGATGCAAGGTGTGCTTGGGCGAGACCTGAGCATGCTGGGGGGCCAGGGGGAACTGCAATGGCTTATTGAAGGGTCCTCACACCTTCATGGGTGAGTGCCCCCCCCCCCCCCCCCCCCCCCCCCCCCCCNNTGGGGGGGTGCCCCCCCCCCCCCCCCGCTGCCGCTCCAGCAGCTGCTGCCTCCCCCTCCTTCCCACTGCCTCCCAGCAATCGATTCACCACACTCATCCTCTGTGCCTCCCCTGTGCTAACCGGGGCTGTAAATCATCCTCTCACAAAAAAATCACTGGGGGTGGTGGGACAAGCATGGCATGGGGGTCGTGTGGGATGCAGCACCCCCAGAGAGGATGAGGGGAGCTGGGCACCCCTGCTGGGCACCTGAACCTCTAGGTGAGCTTGGCTGGCAGACCCCGAGCCCTCACGTCCCTAGGGAAGGGTCGATGCCACGGCACTGGGAGGGGGCCAGGAGGGCGGCGGGGGCCAGAGCAGCTCAGGAAGAGGAAGCCCAGCCCCGCCAGCATGCCAGCCCCGGAGGTGTCGAGGCTGAGGGGCAGCAATGACTGGCCAGAAAGGAATTTTGCTGGAAGCACTGGAGGCTGAGGGAGAGGCCGGGGCGAAGCTCCAGCCATGGGACACGATGTGCCGGACTGGGGGCGGAGAGTGAGAAGATGGAAAAAAAAAAACCCACATGGGATGCAGGGAGGGAGAGGTGCCACTCCAGGAGCCTGCACCCCAAATCCTTTTGCCTTGACAGGGCTGTGGGGCAGCTGGGGCAGCTCTGAGCCCTGTAGGAGGTGAGGGAGAGGATTTCCCCTCCAGGCAGGAGCCGTGCTGTGTCCCAAGGGTGGCTGGGGAGGAAGGGTGGGAGCTCCAGTGGCCATGGGATATGGGTTTCTCATCAGCAGCAGGGCTGAGGGCTCCTGCCTGCCGTCTTGCAGCAACCAAAGAGCTTGGCCATGGCCATAAAAATGCCTTGGGAGGAAGGGAAAGACAGGCTGGGAGCCAAATGATGCCAGTGCCACGGGTGGGCATGGGGACTTCCACAGCTGGCTGTCCTGCGGGGCTGCCTCTGACCCGCTGCGTGGGAATGAGCTTGCTCTGCTGCCTTCCCAGTCCAGCTCCCCAGGATGTAATGGTAATGGTGGGGAGAATGGTAATGAGAAGGTAATGGTGGGAAAAGGTGCTGGGGGCTGCCAGCAGCTGCCAGCACTGGTGGCCCAGCTGAAAGACCAGCTGAACTACCCCTGAAATAGAGGAAGGGCCCAGCAATTGGGCTTCCCAGCTCCGGTGAGAAATCTGACGCCTGCTGTGACACCTGTGTGGCTACCTCAGTGCTCAGGCAGCTAGCCACTGCTTTCCATTGAGCTTCTGCAGATAGAAGCCATTTCGGTCAAGGAGAAAATTATATATTTACCTTTCATCAAAATATTTTATCTTCTCACCTTCCCCCTAAGTAAAATACAGAAATGTCATGTGGTTCCTTGTTTCATACTTAGGTTTTTTAAGGCTGGGGCAGGCCACGTGCTCCCAATAAAGGAATGAGCTGCAGGCAGGTTCCACAGATCTGCTGTGGGATAGTCTGAGCCTGGAGCAGCTCTTGCTGCTTCTCCCAGCGTTCACGCTGTATTCCCTGCTGTCCCCAGGCGTACGGCACAGGACTGGGATGGGATGGGCACCAGCAGGGAACGGGGCAGTGCAGGAAGGGTGGGCTGGAAGGAGCAGGGACCACCCACCTCATGCAGACCAGGCACCGAGGTATTTCCAAGCTGTCAGAAAACTGTCCTGTTAGTCAGCACGGCGTGTCGTGCAGGCAGGATTATAAGCCCCCGGCATGTCCACGCCAGCCTCTCCTCTCTCAGCTCACAGGCAGAGCCATCTGCAGCTTACAGCTAAAAACCCTCCACTGTGTCACAGCTCCTAATCTAGCCCTAGGCTTCCCTAATTAGATCATGACCAATTATTGCTTCCACCTGCCTCACGCTCTCCCCTTGCCCCCCACCACCATCATTCCTGCACCGCATCACCTCTCTCGGTGTGACACAGACACAAACAAGACGTGGGTATCGCGAGGGAGGTAGCCAGCAGAGCCCAAGTGGCAGATGCCAGCATGGGCGAGGGCACGTGGCTGCCAGCAGCAGAACGGGGCTGGGACAGGGAGCAGGATGCCATGGAAGAACGAGTCCTCTCTAGCTGGGTATCGTGGGGAGGACCTGACCAAGCTTGGCTGGGTATCACAGAGGATAGATAATGGCTGCTTCATCCTTCCTGACTGAGCTCCATTCGAGTCCTCTCTTTGCAGAGGTGGGTCAAGGATGCGGGCAAAGGTGCCACCTCACAGCACCCTCCCTGCTCCCCATCCGCTGTGTGCCACCTCCTGGCCCCTCTGCCTCTCTCCCACCCCCTGCTTTCCCAGGGAGGGCTGGTGTGAGAAACTGGATGTGAGAACTGACAGAAAACAGTTCTCCAGGCAAAACCACTGCAACAATGAGCCCAAAAGCATGCTCTGGCCCTGCTCCAGCCCTTGACCAGGGCTCACTGTGGATTTGAACCTTGGGATGCTCAAAGGCTCATGCCATGCCTGGGCAGGTGGAAGGATGGGGGCCGGGGGTGCAGGCACAGCCCAGAGAGCTGGCAGCACCGTGGTTTGCACCATGCAGGCAGCAATGGCCGTGCAACGGGCAGGACCAGCCTCTCCTCTGCCTCTGCTCCCCAAGCTCCCAGCACTGCGCTGGGAAGCAAAGCAGCCAGAGCTGGGGGGGTTCCCTAGTGCTGGGGGTCATCCCACAAGAGCTCATGTCAAGCTGGAACTTGGGCAAAACTGTCTCTGTGACACAGACTTGAGTGCTGGCAGCCACTGTGGCTGGCCAGTGACAGGGGAAGGTACCCAAATGGGTGCCACAGCCTCATACTAACAGCCAGGGCATGGCAGGACCATGGGCTGGGGTGGGAATGGGTCTGCAGCGGGGGGACATACTGCTACCGCTCCAAAAGGAAAGAGGAGGGAGGTCAAAAACACCGTTGGAGGAGACAAAGAAGAAGGGGAAAGAGAAAGGGGGAAGGAGAGAAAGAAAGAGGATAAAAAAATAAAAGGGAAAAAAGACAGAGCAGTGAATAGCGAGGGCCCTGCCCGCACAGCAGAGCTCGTTTCTGGCTGCGTTCATGGAAATTATTGTCCAAAGGCGAGCGCTGAGGAAGCTGGCGATTGTCCCCCTGCACTGACCCGGCTGCTGGCAGCTGCCCGTGCCTGCTGCAGGATGTTTACTTCCCCGGCGTGGGCTGTAACGTGCCGGGGAAACCCACAGACCCTGCTGGGGGCTGAGGAGGGTCTGGAGAACCCCCCTGCCACCACCCGGTCCCACTGCCAGCAGGGCCAGGCGGTGTGCTGGGCGAGGGGCCCCAGGGCGTCCCCAATCTGTTGATAGCACCGATACTGCTGTAATTGTTACTTTTCTAGATTCTCAAGAAAAAGAGGAAAAAGTTGCTCTTCTAGTTCTTTCAGCTGTGGGGAAATTTGAAGACAGCGCAGAGCAGCGTGACAACAGAAAGCCTTGTGTAGTGCTCCTGGGCTTCCCCAGCCTGACAGCTACGCCCTGGGCTGCCCGGAGCTGGCGAGCCAGGGAGCACTCTGTCCCCACAACCCCCTGCCCCACAACCCCCTGGCCCCCGGGAGCACCACCAGGAATAAGCCTGTGTGTGGCATCCTCACGGCAGGGCTGCAGTGAGACTCACACCCAGAGCAGCACCACTGATGCCAGAGTCGTTTTCCAGGGAAAGAGGTCCTTCTGCCACTCACCAGGCAAAGGAGGAGGAGGAGCATCCTGCCGCAGGCTAAACAGCATCCCCAGCCCCACACTGATCTGTGCCATGGGGTGGATGCCCTGAGCTGGGCTGCACACCTCACCCACCCCTCACCACCCCCTCACCCCACCCCGATGCTCTCGCCCTGATAGCAGCTCAGAGGCATTGAGGATTTTAACAGCATTTGCTTTCCAGTGCAGAACCACCCTTTAAAGTTTAATTGGCACTCACCAGCCCCTGCTACTAAATAAAAGAATAAGTGGAAGTCTCAGTGGGTACGAGTCTCCACTGCCTGGCAAGCGCCGCAGCACGGGGCTGGTGTCTCTCAACAGCTTCACTCAAACCTTCCCTTTCCTGCAATGGACCTGCTGGGATGGCTGTGTGGGGACTGGAAGAGGGCAAGGGGCTGGGATCGCATCTGTGCACCCCTGTGCGTGGCAGTCTGGGGGGCACAGAGCTCAGGAGGGGGCTGGAGCAAGGCAGGAGGTCTTGGGGGTGCAACACTGGAGGATAACGTGTGGGAAGGAGTTTAACACGTGTGGTTAAACACACGTGCTTGCAGCCACGTTAGTGCATGGCTTGCGTGGTATGTCTGTGCCCTCCACGCTGCCTGCTTTTCTCCCATCTCCAACAAGTGCCACCGTGGTCTTTTTTTTTTTTTTTTTTTTTCCCAGCTAATACTTGTACAGCTTGTCATGGCAACAAGATCTCCTTGAACTGCAATTGCAGCCGGGATGCCTGGTGCTAGCACATTTGCCTGTCTGCAGACATCATGGCAGCCCCTTCCAGCAGAGTCCCAGGCTCCACAGACCCCCAACCTGGGTGCGAGTGGGACCCCCAAGGGAGGGCAGCAGCCTGCCTCACCCTGTCAGGCCCATGTTGTCCCCCAGTGGGGATGCAACTGGGTTTGGGGGCTTTTTTCGATATCTAACAGAGAGCACCAGGCAGCTCCTCCCATTTCATCCCCTCCGAGAAGGGTCTGTGGGATGCTCAGCCCCCCTGCGCTGGACCAGCTGCTCCCCGCCTTGCACACAGCAGCAATTTGCAGGAGGAACGGAGGAACCAGTGATGTGGGAGGAAGAAGGCTGTCCATCCAGCAGCCCTCTCAAAGGGGCAGGGGCTGCTCCCCCCATGGTCACCCTCCTGGGCTCAACGCCCGGAGATGCAGGCAAAATCCTCCTTGCTGCTGCCTGCCTCTGCTCCCAGCACCACACTCGCTCCTGGAGCCACTCTCCACAAGCTCTTCTCATCCTAACATGGGGTGGTATCACACCCAGAGCCCTGTCCCACCAGGGACCACATCCCAGAAGTGACACCCGGTGCTGCAGGTCAGAGAGGAGGAGTTCAGCCCCTCTGACAGCTCGCAGAAAAGAGATCCCCCAGCACCTGGTGCACCGTATCTGCACGCAGGCTGAACGTGCCGCAGCTGCCTGTGTGTCTGACATGGCATGCCCAGTCTCCCAGGCAGGCATGGCATTTCCAGCCAGCGTGGGGCTGGAGATGTAGCACTCAACAGGGAATCACAGCCTCTAGGAGCGGCAATAAATCTTCAAAAGGCGCAGCTTGAATTTCACAGTAACTATTTAATTCCCCTCCCTATTATCCCTGAGAATATTTTAGCAGTCCTTGGCGTCTTGGGGAGAGGAAGAGAAAGGATAGATTGCATTTTAATTAATAATGGCTGAAATGCATGGCTGCCTAAAGTAGGAGCTGTGGTGAGCCCAGAGCAGGGAGTTATGCTGAGGAGGAGGGGATGGCACAGTAGTTCCTGGGTGCCAGAGGGCTGGTGCTGGGTCCTGCCCCGGGACAGTTCCATCAGGGCAGCTGGGAACAGCCCCCTCTGCCCCATTCCCAGGCAGGAAAAAGGATGCTCTGCACCTCTGCAAGGCAGGTGGCTGCTTTCCATGCTCCCTTCTTCCCCTTAAAATCTTTGTGGAGGATACTTGGTAGTCACAGCCCTGAAGCTCACAAACCTGCTGTGATACAAGGTCAGACCCATGAAGGAGTCTCAAAACAGCCCCGTGAAGGGGGAGCCATCCCAATGGTGAAGCTGGGGAGTGGCAGTATGGCCAGCCCTGGCTGCAGCTCCTGGAGCCACGGCCCTTGGCTGACAGAGCCTGGGCTCAGCAGGGCTCCAGTGAGGACCACAGCAGTCCCAAGCACGCTTTTAGGTTGAGCAGGACTGCTCCTTGTTGGTGTGGCTTCCCAGCATTTGGCTATCCAACTGCTACCCAGATCCACTGCACTGGTGCGAAGCCCCCACCAGCAACTCAGGACTAGCAGTGCTGGGAAGTGAGATGCTTCCACCAGCATGTGGGATACGGGCCTCTGTCCCCTGATGGCTACGAGGTGGATTATGCTGCCATCTCTGCCAGGTCTCCCACCACCTGCAAAAGCAGCCTAGCCAGGAGAGCACCTTGGTTTGCACAGGTATTGGGTGCAGCAGGGGTGGAGAAGAGCAGATCAGAGCTGCTCTGGCCCAACGAGCAAGTCTTCAGGGCTCCAGGGCATCACTGCAGCACAGCTGGAGGAGATCCCAGTGCCACTGGGTTCACCACAGCCACCCTGAGGCCACGGCACAAGGCACTTTCACCCCAAGCTTTGAGTGCCACAAACCACTCCTCACAGGAGTGCAGGGCTGAGAAGGGTTTGATTCAGACACCCTGAAGTGTCCTGCAGCTACTACCAAGTACCATCTGTGGTCCAGAAGCCAGCCAGGCTGTACAGGGACCGCCACCGAGGCGGTGCAGAGCCAGCAGCACACCAGGCTGCATGGCACAAGCTGATGCAGGGCCAGGGAGCTGGGTGGAGCTGCCCGGGATGACATGCAACTATCAATTTGCTTTGCTTTCAAGAAAAAATGGAGCAGGGAAGCCATGGAGAAGAGGGGATGAGAGGCACATGTGTGCAAGCTGAAGGAGAGATGGAGGATGCAGACAGCAAACAAGCATCCCCAGGGGCTGAATCCTGAGCACGTGAGCTACCCAGAGCTCTTCTCTCTCCCCAGCAGATGACAGACGTGTGCCACCACTGTGGGGGACACACACACTTGGACACCCCAAGCAGATGTCTGCACACACACACATCAGCTTTTCACCCGGGAAGCTCCTGAGAGGTTGGAGCTGGGCCCAGGAAAACAGAACAGGTCCCTCTTGAGGGACTACCTCTTGATTCAATGGGTCAGCTGCAATTGAGGAGGTCTGATGAAGCAATAAGCAGCAGGAGTGAAGCCCAGGGTGACAGAGAGATGCAGTAGCCAGTGGGGAGCTGCCGATAGCCCCTGGCCTCTTGCTGTGCACCCCAGCCCTGCACTGGGAGGAGGGGGGATTACAGCCTTCAGGGTCCAGAGCCCTTGCAGCACCTGGCTCCTGCAGCGCTGCACAAAACCCACCCTTCTAGACACAAAACCAACAAGAAGCTGGACAGGGACACAGTGGGAGCCAACAAACATGCTCCTGCCCTCTCAGCCCCACGTGCATCTCTCTGCAGCATCCCAGCCCCATCCCCTGCCCACCCCATGGAGCCAGGGCTGCTCCCACTGCTGGCATTTGCCACCTCTCCCACAAGCCACCGCCTCCCCAGCAGATGCACAGCACTCTGTGAGATCAGCATTTTGGGCCGCGGAAAGGTTTATTTGAGGCAGACAAGGAGGGATCCCTGCTGAGAGGCTGAAGATGGGATTTCATCCTACATCTGGTTCAGCTTAAAAAACCTTGCCCAAGCTGTTATAAATACAAATAAACTGTGTATAAGCAGGGGGTGTGAGGTGGATGAGTGCATCCTGCACACACACACTTTGCACATCTATGGCTCGTGCTCCACCTGGATCCCAAAGCAGGGCTGGGGACTACCCTGGGACGGGGATCTGGGTGCACATAAACCCACCTGAGGAGCCACAGAGGCCCACGGCTGCTCTGTGGATCCCAGGTGCAGGAGGAGCACTTGAGGCCGTGTTCTCTGGAGGACACCATGCTGCAGCATACAGACAAATCTTTGCTAACAGCCTCCTTCTGCCCTGAGGCTGCTGGACCCTGCTGTCCCCAGGGCACACACACCCCACAGGGCGGGGGGACAGACAGTCACAAACCCAAATCTCCAGTGCAAACGGATGCTGCAGAGCAAGAGCAGACATGAAAGCCTTCCCCATGTCCCCTCCTTGACTGTGACCATCCCATGACAATCCCCTCCTTTAGTATATGCAGCCACTGCATCCCACCCACCCTCTGGGTAACAGGGCCAAACCAGAGTTCCCACCCCCATCAGGCAGGAGCTTCAAACCACCTGATGGCTGCATGGGTCCCACCAGCCTCCTCCTCCTCCCCACCACTGCCCTTGGCCACACTAGCATCTCCCTTGCCCACCCCAGTGTGATGCTGGCCAGGGAGGACACCTGTCAGGGTGGTCTCGAGGGAGGCAGCCCACTTGGCAGCCAGGCACTGGCCAGAGTCCTTGTCCTCCCCTGGATTTTATTCATGAGCCGTGACAAGTGGGTGAGCTGCAGTCAGCCAAACAGCTCACCCAGCAGCCTCAGACAGCAAGAAGACAGGATGATCATGCCTCAGCTGGGGGCTGGACCCAGCCCACACCACGCTATTCTCTGCTCTAACCAGGCTGGACAGGTTTGGGGGGGTCCCTGCAGGAGGATGCCCTTGGGTCCTAGAGTCAAGAGGTGCCAGATGTGCGTGGGTAGAAGTGACTAAACTCGAGGTCCTGGCCAAAAGATGAAAATTGTTAGCTCGCCGTTTTGCTGAGACCAAATTTCCTGCTAAATAGAGGCTGTGTCAAAGGCTGGGAGGCAGTTTGTGCTGCGTGGGAGTGTGATGAGCCCAGGGGACTCTCCCCTCCACCGCCAAAGCCCACCCACTGCTGCCAGCAAGGGATGCAGCAGCCTGGATGAGCTGTAGCAGGAGGGATCCATCCCAGGAAAAAAACAAAAACACCAAAACCAAACCACCACCCCCCCCCAAAAAAAAACCCAAAAACCCCACCACCCCAGAAAGCAGCAAAGGGACTTTCTGAGGAAGGGAGAGGGCAAAGGAGCTGTCAGATGGTTTCTGACATGGTGGCATCTCCCACGAGGCCTTGGAGGGGGCTGTGGAGTCAGTGCCAGGGTGTCCGGGACAGGAGCTGACACAATGGAAACATTCAGGCTCGGTTCCTCACACGCACACGAACGCGCCGGAGACAGCCAGGACAGAAAGGAGCTTATTTCTGGCTGATGCATGGAGGGATTTTCTGTTTGCTGCTGTGTTTTGTATTTGTGGCTTCCCGTATGGAAATGCTTTTTCCCTTTAACCTCCACCCACAAGCCCAATGGATTTTGTTGCAGTTTTCAAAACATATGGTGCATATATCAAAACCATAAAAGATGCTATATTTAAAATATTACAAAGCAAGCCAGGAGCCAGCATATTTAAACTAGGGCAGTGTCTGAGAGGGGAAAAATGTGGGGATTTAGGATTTTCTATACCAGATCAGAGAAACAGCCCCATTGGGCGAGATAGAGCCAGGCTGGCAACCCGCCACCTTGCAGCAGACTGTTGCTTACATAGTCTGGTACCCGCTTCTGGGAGAGCATCCACTGGGTCAGCCTGCGCGTCTGCGCCCTGCTACTTCCAAGGGACCACAGTGCTGCTGAGCCCAGCACCTCTCTGCCCCCACCCCTGCTCAGCATCCAGCTGATACTTGGCAAGGTCTTGGGCACGTGATGCTCGAGGCAGACAGCCCCAAACCATCATGCACTGAGCTAGTTTATTCCTGGTTCCTTTTGCGATCGGTTGATTCCCTGATGGGCTGCATGCCTCCTGTATTACTCCCCTCATCTCTCTGTGCATAGCATCATTTATCAGGCTGATACAAGCACTGCAAGGAAGAGAAATTCTTGCCTTTTGCAGGCACAGATTAGACCAGAGAATCCTCTATTTCCTTTCTCCAGACGGGAACTTGTTCTCCTATTCTGCAGAGTGCATTACACTCACTTGTTTTATTTTAAACCATATTCACACTGGCATTGTAACTCCAACCTGGGAGACTGCATCATAGCCAGGGAATGAGGGGTGTTGGATTTGCTATTTTTAACTCCTTCTACTCCAGGGAGGGAACTGAAATCAAATCTCTATCCAGAGACAGTGTATAGATATTAATACAATGAAATGGGAATTTGGACTGGAGGTGACAGCTGGCAAAGCAAGCCCTGGCGTCACAGAGGGGACAATCTCCCCATAAATAGGATGCATAGAAGGGGTATATGTTACAGAGCAATCTCAATGCCATCAGTGTGTGCTCAGAGGGACAGGAGACTCAAGACCAGCAGCCCCTCAAGGCAGTCCCATTCCAGGGGATGAATTACAGCTCAGGGCTGGCAGCAAACCACCATCAGGAGCTTCCCCAGCAGGCTCCAAATTCCTCTATCCACTCTTATATCCTGGGAAGGTGCTTTCTAAAACAACTGGGATCTCATCAGCTGTGTCCCTGGAATGGGGGGGGGGGGAAACCAGAGCTCGGGCTACAGCACAGAGGGGACTGCCACATCCCCTCGAAGCTCTGCTAAACCATCAAACCACCCACAAACCATGGAGTTGGAAGCCACAAAACATACACCTGCAGTCAATTAACACAGGCTGTCCTACAGAAACTGTGCAAACCCTTTTTGGGAGAATGGCTTAGCAGAGCCCCAGCAGGGTCCTTGCAGCCAGGCACTGTGCAGCACAGAGGGTGTTTACTGCTTTTCTTAATCTACTGTGATCCCCCGTCTAATTGTGCTAAAGGTAGCAAATGGAGCCTTTAAGTGGTCATAAAAAGATTACACCCACCCCCCATGGAGCTTATTTGAGACACCTGGACATGCATATGGGTGGCCGAGAGGGGAGATCGGAGGGCACCAGGGCTGTGAAGGTAGTGGGGTGCAGTGGGAGGCAGTACCAGGACCATCAACAGGTTTTAGGCACCACAAGCACTGCAGGATGGCACAAGGCATCAGAAAGGCACCCTGACCCACAGGGTCAGGTTTTCTAGTTTTAGCACTAGAAAACACCATGTCACCAGCCCCTTGCTGCCCCGTGTCCATCTCATTCACCCCATCCTCAGTGCCTACACTTAGAGTCAAAACCCCATGGGACAGAGACGCTACTGAAGATCACAGCCCCCTGGCACTCCAAGGGCCAACAGAAAGACACCCCAGAGGGGATGCTTCCCTACCAGCAGCACACCTGAGCCCAGGGATAACAGGCTGGCTACAAGTGGTGACCAGGGCCCAGCCTGACCTCCCCACTCCACTGCCAGTGGTTGCTGAAGGCCCAGGTCCATCCCACTGCCCCAAGAGAGGCAGATCCTCCTCCAGGCTCTGCAAGGGGCTCCAAGAGTTCCTGCACAGGCTGATGAGACACTCCAGTCTCACCCAAAGCTGTTAGCATTTAGCTTCTGCCATGTGTCGGTTTCAGTTGGCCGGAAACGGAGCTTTCGATATTAAAAGACAGCAGTTTTTGTTCTTCTTGCCATCTGTATGTTTGTGTATTTCCCCTACCACCGTAATTAGCAGGCTGGGCTCCAGCCAGGCTCAGGAGGAGATCTTAGTAGACATCTTCCCAGCAATTTGAACAGCATCATCATTTCTTTTACGGATCCCCTAGTGCAGTCCCCATCACAGAGATCATCACAGCCCAAACTGATGCTCCTGGCACCCCAGCAGAGGCAGCAGGGATAGGGAGGCTGCAGCCAAAGAGCATCAGACCCTGCAGCTTCCAGGGCCCAAACCCCACACTACAGAAACGAGCAGGAGGTTTGCCACACTCCTGCCACATTCCTCAGCCAGGACCCACGGTACCAGCCCCCCCAGAACTCTGCCAGAACAAGCCCAGCTCTTGGCCCATTCTGGGGTCTGCACCACTGCAGCCACCTGTATGCCATGTGCAAAAGCAAAGAGGATAATATAAATCAATGTGTCCCCAAAACCAAATGGAGCTTAGTTGATGCCTGGAATCTCCTTCCATCTCTGAAGGAAGCCGGCAGCACCACATCCAGCTAGTCCAGGGCTAGCTGCCTCCTCCATGCAGCACACTCATTACCTCTCCCTCTCACCCATCCACTGGCATTAAGGCTAGAAAAGTCACTGCAGCTGGCTCAAGGGTGGTCAGGACTCAATGAAGCCCAACAAGACCTCAGCTTCTATCCCAGGCTAGTGCTGTTGGAAGCCTCTGCATGGGTTTTGGCAACTGCATCTCCTCCCTGCCCCTCCTTGAGCACACCCACATCCTTGGGCAAACCCGGAATGCTCCAGGTGCACAGTCTCCTATGGTCAGTCCTGATGCCCCCACGGCAAACCCCAGCACAAGAAGGAGACCAGGGACTGGCTGTGTACAGTGATATTTGCAAAGCACTTGTGCTTGAGCAGCTCTGGCAGCGGGAAGCCAGGACGTGCTGGGTTCTCCACGCAGGACCACAGGAGAGGAGCGTTGCTGTAACTGCTCCTCCTTGGCAAACCATATTTTGGTTTTTGAGCTGTCTGATAAACACACTTGAGCTTGCACATACACAGACATCTGCCTGAGGCAAACAGCAGGACAGAAATGTACAAGCAAATTTGGCAACTTTATGTAAGTTAAATGTGCATTTAATTGAGATTTGGGGGGGGGGGGTTGCAATAGCAATTGATTATCAAAATCAGAGTAATCTTCTGTATAGTTGCTAAACTCCCATAAATAATGTTGTTTCCAAAATAAATTCCCAGTAAATATGTTTCCCCAATAATCACCTAATAACACGTCATCCTAATTATCTCATGAAAGGGGCACAGCAGCTCTGACAAATACTAAAAAGATATATTGTTGCCTGCAAAGCAGCACCAGAAAGCCACAAGTTGCATTGCCTCCAAGGCACAGTAAAGTCACCACAGTCACTTGCATGGCGACAGGTGATGATACCAAGAGAGAAAACAGCATGTCCCCCAGGGTGGGAAAAGAAAGCTTATTCCCTAGAGCAAGAAGAAAGATGCACATGTCCTGTAACAGGGTACAGGTCTATATTCCTCTCTGCTGGCAGGTGATGGTGCCCCATTAAACCTGAAGGGACTGCCTGGGCTGCAGCAGCTCCTCTATTGTCTTTTAAGTAGT
>BJBW01006652.1:561-11816 GCA_004320125.1 Scolopax mira
AAAAAAAAAGATTTAGGTCACTGGAAAGATATAGAGAAGAAATTAATCATAAACTCAGCACTTTGTGCAAAGATGATTTATAGGACATGAAAAAATAGGCTTAATTAACTGCAATGCATTTTGGAATAACGCTGATGTCAGTAATCAGAAATATTCAGATTAGGAAATGTTAGTGCAACCTTCAATTAATATGAAGTTGATACGGCCTCCTCTTTGTTATTGTAGTTCTGAAATGGATACACAAGTTTATATAGATACTGTTTTCTTTCTTCAGTTTGCTGTTGCTGCTAAAGTTTAACAATAGTTTTATTTTTGTATCTGAGTATCTTATTTTTTCAATATGCATATGGCAAAATTTAAGTGGTTTTTTTTTAAAACAGAAGTCACATTTGGGTTGATCAGGTGGATTTTATTCTTTAATTACTTTATGTATTTATTAAATGGGGAGGAAGATTTAACAACCTAATTCTTATTTTACCACCTGTGTTTCATTTTCATGGCTGAAGAGGATAAAATATTTGCTCGGATGATGTCAGTGGCAGAAGCACCAGAAGAACCAGCAATGCGAGTCTGCCGCAGAGGCAGGGCCAGAACTGGAGGTGGCCATCCCAGCAGAGAGCCAAGAAAGAAGCCCTTGGATCTGTGACTCCTCAAAGAGGGAGGGACCTGCTGCCTCTGCCAGGCTCAGGAGAGAGCATCTCCAAATCCAGATGCAGAAGGAACAAACTCTGATTTCTGAGCCTTAACACTGCGCGTGCCAGCTGTAATGTGATTTGAAGAGAGAGAATTGAGGTTCAAGAGCTGAAAAAGCACTTGAATGGATCATATTCACCTCAGTAGGACCTCAGGAATAGGAAAGAGTTAATTTCTATTTCAATCGGCATAGGTTTATGTAAATTTTTACTTGACTAAACAGCTGGTCTAGTTAGTTTGTAATAATTTCTTGTAAAAACAACCAAAAGCAATAACAAAGTTTCAAGATCAAAAGAAGAAACTATGGATTTTTTAAAAATATTTAATGCTAAGGTAGGACAAATATTGGTTTATTATTATTAAAAATGTTTAGCTTAAGTAAGGAGATTTTTTTCCCCCTGCCATGTTCTGAAATTATTATTGGTTTTAAACTAGGCCAGATTCGTTCTTGGTGCAACTCCACACACCTGAGCAATGTCAGTGGTTTAGAAACATTTTCTGGGGCGAGCTGTAAGTCAGAAAGTAGAAAGTTCAGAGAGAAGTCAGCCTGAGAAGAGAACTGCAGAAGTATACCTTGATAGAAAACAACACAGCCCTTATCAAGGGGAAGAAAAATGCTTTGCTCTGCAGGCTTTTTAAAAGCTAGTGAGATAGCAGGTAAAGATGTCTTAAAAGCATAGTTTCTGTCATTTTTCAACAGGCTCTCTCACGGAATGAAGATGATTAAAGAGGATGAATAAGCATGGGTTTTGCTATGAATTAAACATTGAGGATGTGAGGAAAAGAAGCAAACAAAAAGCTAGATTTAATGGCTGTTTCTCCAAAAAGAAGAAGGTTAGACACAGGCCATCCTGGCGATCTGCATTAAGTCCATATTATTTTTGTTTGGAAGCAAAACCTTTTACTCTCTTAGTCTAAAAATAGTCTAAAATAAAAATATGAAGAAATAACTCTGCAAGAAATCAAAGATGAGATCTCTTACTCTTTTGCAAGAAGACAGAGTTGACTAATAACTATTCTGAGATAGAGTACAGTACATGCTCTGTTTTGAGGTTATATTGGCTTCTCAGATACATACCAAATACTACTTTTTCCTGTGCAATTGGTCATACTCATTTAGGATTGTATATCCACTTCTCACCTCCAAAACATTTATCACTGGCAACTAAAATCTCAGTATGTCTTCTGGTTTCCTCTCATGGATGACTAGCCAACAGTCTCTCCCTTGCAGCTCAACCCTCTTTGATGCCGTGGCAGATGTCATCTCTCTGCCCATCATTTTGGCTATACCTGAACTTAGGCTCTTCTATATCTTCATCCTGAGTTCATACCTCTTTTTTAACTAATTCCCTCTGCATAACTTGTCCAGGATATAATTCTCTTTGTCTACTAACAAAACTGAACTTCTCGTTTCGGCTACAGCTGTGTCATTTATTGAGACCTTTCTCTGGTCTTGTTAAAATCAGTCTTGCCTTGCTCACACCTACCCATGAGGCTGCTGTAAAGACTGCTTTCTGTGCACATCTGAAACTGTCAGCTCTCTGTGTGCATCCTTATATTCCTGTTTCTCTGTCACATCAAACCTAAGATGCTTATCTTCAAATCAAAGCACTTTTTACTGTTGCCATCTAACCTATGGCACCAGCTGTTCTTCAGCAGTGAGTTAGAATTAGGTGCAGGCCCCCTTTTGCCTCCACTGCAGGGAAAAGCTCCACAAAAGGAGTTTTCTCCTTTCAGTCTCTCCTTGAAACTCTTATCTGGGACATTTCCAGGCTCCTCAAGACCTAGGTTGCAGACGTGATAATTTAAGCTTATTGTTTTGACCAGTATGGTTTTTCTGTCATCTTATTCTCTGCCTCTATCTTTTTGTGTACTTTTTATATGTAGATGCAAACTGCCTAAGGCCAGAGACCAACTTCACTGTCGGCACAGAACCTAAGAGAACTGGATAATGCAGTAACATCATAGTACCATCCGTCCATTCATAATATTATTCATCTTACATGTTTTTTAGAAATCACAGACATCTTTTTGGGTAATCACATTGTGAAACTACCTTCTCAGTCCATCTGTGCTTATGCCTTTCAGTTAATTTCACTATGATACCCCTGCCTGGACAGCTGAAAGGACATCACGGGGGAGGACTATTTCAGTATCTAAGGATAATTCTGTCCTCTGGCTACCTTCATGCACTAAAAGAAAGGAAAATGTTGACAGAAGATAGAAATGGCTGTAGTATATATCCTGTAATGATGCCACTATAGAGACTCTGAATAGGATTAATATGAGCAATACAGACAGCCCCATCATTCTATTTAGTTGAATTCACTGAAGAACCAATAAAAGAATCAAGAATAAAAAATACCTAATTCATTTATTAACTCAGCTGAGTCAGTGAATAGCCAGTGATTGCCAATCTTGATTAAAGTTCATATGTCATTCAAGAACTCAAATATTGTTTCACTTGGCAGGCAAGGGTCTAAGTAAACAGGATTTCCGTGAAGGTAGCAAGGAAAGATGATGCAATGTGGTTATTTATTACCTTTGGTTTTACTGGCAGGGATGGGCAAATAAAGCCCTAATGCTTAGAATTTAAATGTGTCAAAGTATTTGCACTGCTTAGTCTCTGCCCAACTTCTTTATAAGATCCTAGAGATAAGCTTGTCAATAAACATAATTTTTGTAAGTCCTTTACTTACTTTTTTGCTCCTTGTACCCGTTTAAGAATTTTTGAAAATCAAGCCATTCATTTAGGTTTTGCAGTAAAACTACTTGGAACCACTTTTCAGAAGATACTCCTCATTTAAACTCAAAGCTTTCACAGAGATCTACCAATCTGGATTGAGTTTTGTCCTGAAGTGTCCCATGTTGTCTATCTAGTCACCGCAAGTGTGGTATCTAACTACACATCTGACATTTTAAGTCCAAACCAAATATATTGGCACAGTATGCTCTCAGAGGTTTTGGGTTTTACAGTTTAAAATGAAAGCAGATTTCATAATCTTGGAATGCAATAAATGGAGGGATTTATTTTCATTCCTAGCTTAAACTGGTTATTTGGAAAAACATATCAATGTAAAATATAAACATATAAAAGATAGTAAATATAAAACATAGAAAATATAAAAGATATATAAAGCCCTTCTCAGTTTTAAAAAATAATTTAAAACTTCACTAAGAAAAATAAATACTGAGGGTGAGATGTTTGACCTGCTGATGGGATCTGCATTCCACTTGACTACAAGAAATTACTTTTTATAGTAGTGCGTACCAGTCTTAGTTTCACAAGAAGACACAGGTATCACATCTATAGTGATAGATACTATAGATATCTATATGACACTCACATCTTTAGTTACTCTGCTCACTTTCCTCTGCAATCCTTCCTGCAGATACTTACCAGCCAAAATTTGCTCACAGGTCTTGACAGCGTCAGTACACTTTATCTCCCATGGCATATGGCTCTTTGCTACACAACTCCCATGTCAAAGTAGCACAAACCCAAATGAAGACCTGCTTTGACTGTATCTTTGCAGTATTTCGTCTTCTCTGACATACCATATGTTTTAACTGGTTATAGAAATTGGGAGATCTCTTACCCAATATATATATTTTTTTATTCATGTGGATCAATGTAAAAACCTGTAGGAACAATGCCTCAATGTTGATTGTTTGGCACCAACCTCAGGCTTTGTTAGATTTTACTGTTAAGACAATGTGTGTGAATTCAGGCATCTTATGTTGTAACTTCAAAATTTTCAATGTTTTCAGGCGTTGTCATTGCTTTCTGCAAGCTTGATAAAATGACAGACTCTTAAATCAGTGCCAAAACACCTATCATCTACCATTTTCAATATACTAAGTGGGATTACGGCTACTCAAGTGATATGGCAAATCCTATAAAAGTCATTTAGATTAGACTTTTAATGTTACTTAGGAACCTAATTCTCCTTTTATCCAAGTCAAGATGAGGTGCATGAATAAATTTGCTGCTCCGGGTCTTAGGAGCTTTTGAAAATCTCACTCACCAACATGCGATCCACCATTTTGTATATGACTCACAGACCTGATTTCCTGAGGAAATAAATGGGATCCCATTGCCTGCCCATCTGTCTGTCCATCAGTCAGTCTCCGATCTGTATCTCCCCCTCAAAATTTTTGAACCTGACAGATAACGCTGACTACATTTGGCAGAAAGGCAAAGGCCCAAAGGTCCTTACAAAATATAAGGACTGGAGAAAGGGCAGAGGCGACCTTCTTCTGGCCCTTGAGAGCTGCAGCTAGAGCTCAGCTGTCCTCACTTCTCTGTTGTCCACTCAGGTTCACCAGTCAGCATATGTGTGGGTGACAGCCAGCACAACACCAACATCTCTGCCAGATGGAGGGTCTGACCCTGGCCTCCTGACTAGGAGCAAATTGCACAGAGAAGGCAGCTGCCACTGCTCTGCTGAGGATGATGGAGGGACTTGAAACACATCTGATGGAAAACAGGCCACATTGGGTTTATCATCTGAAATCAGTCACTTTCTAAATTCCGAGAGCCAACAGTGAAGAGTAGCTTCTCAACACAGTTTCTGGAAAAATACTCTTAAAGCCCACATATTTTCTCTGAAAGAGGATCAACAGAACTTCTTTAAAACTAGTTTTTCTTCGGACTTCCACAATTTTGTTGTCTTGCAAAGGAGAAAAATAAAAGTGACGTGTCCCAATGGGAGCAGCTGTACCCAAGAACTGACTTTGGTGCCTACCTTGTAGAAGGTTCTCCAATCTAGACTGGCTCGATAATGTGCCACCAGGAGGAGATGCACTGTCATCTAGTCTTGGTTCACACTAGATAGTATTTCTCATGCCCCAGGTGTTCAGCCAGCAGGATGGGTATCATGTTGGGAGGAAGGAATGGAAATCTGTCCAGAGGCTGTGGCTCTAAGTTGACTTCTCACACATGGGCTCTTCTGTAAAGAAAATATTAATGCTGAGGCCCATGAAGCCTTATGTCATCAAGGCAGGGGACAACACTATTACACACTCAATAATAAGTACATTCCAAAATTCAGTAAAAACGATCGCCCTTCAGCTGGAAACTGAGAAGTTGGTGTTAAATGAAATTAGGTTGTCAATGGCTCATCTTAAAGATTTTTTTGTTTTGAGACAGTACCATTTGGAGGCAGCATTGACCAGTTTTTAATATAGCATATAGTAGGAAGATTAAGATAAAGGACTAGCTGTTTTTCTCACCTACTCAAAAGAATATTGTAAAGAGTATTTTTAGAGAATTAAAGCCACCGCTGTACCTACCTGGAATCAACCAGGTGGGTTTTTTTTTTCCAGCAAAGACACAGAACTTACTGATGCCTGATTTTTATCTAAGTATCTAAATCATGACAAGGTAAATTATTTTTATTCACTTGGAGGAAAAGGCAATAGTGCAATATATTCCTCTTCACCTCACAAACCTGTTTAGCAATTGGGACAAGGCCTGGGAAATACCTGCTGCATTGATACAAAAATAGACATTGAGGAATTAAGTTATGGGTTTAGTCCAGGCATAACATATACAATGCTACAGTCTACATAGAAGTTTGTTCTAGTGGATTCTGGTCATAGCACATATTTTTTGGTGGTCCAAAGCTTGTCTAGATGAGAAGATGCCCACTGTTTAAAACAGAACAGTGGTTTGGTCACATCTGATTGTCTTGATGTATCCTAGAACTGCTTGTTAAAATATCTCCTAACAGAAATGATTAACAGCATGATTTAAAAAAAAATAAATCTGGGCTTCACAAGAGAAAATACTTCTAAATATATCTTTTTAAAAAAAAGAAAAAGAAAAAAAGAAATTGCAATACTGCATTTTCTTCATTGTAAAAGGCATCGTTATAATTTTAGGAACAGCAGAATGTCTGTTTATTGTAAGAATTTATCTGTACAGGAATATTTTTGTATAAAACAACAGTATCAGTAGCAGCAGACCATAACTTAATGCACGTCTCAGTGTTTTCCAGAAGAAATGTCTTCTCTTCCTTCCATGTAACTTAGGAAGAATGACTGTGTTGTGTGTCTCTCATTCTTTTACAGTGTGATTTACTGGATCCTCTCCTGTTTGCAATCAGAATGACAGCTGCATAAATTCATCAAGAGACATGATTTATTTTAAAGGACAGGCAAAATAAACACCTAAACCCTAATAAGATGCAAGACCCAAAGAAAAGTTTGCATTTTGCTTGCTGAGGTATAGAATATTATAATAGATGCAAAACTAAAAGGAGGACAGGAAAATGCATCAGATGATCTGGTATGGAAGTGAAAGGTAATGGTGTGTGCTTACCTTCTGTATTTCTGTGAGCACAAATGTGCTCGTGGTGCACTTGGACAGATTTTTGCAGCATTTGCAGGTGCCCTTTTCAATGTTAAGTTTTTATTTACAGGCTTCAGCTCGCAAATGGGTTTTCCCAGCATCTCCGAGGTGCAGTGCTATATATGCTCTCGTGAAAAGCATGCAGTTGGCCTGACTCTGCTTTACTCAGAACCTTTAAACTTTACAGATTTCTGAGGGTGGTGAATGTCTTCAAAGCTTCACTACCTCCACTGAACAGCTTTACCATATACCAATTAATTTCCTAGAAATTGTGTTTAGTAGTCTTTGCAGTGCTGTCTTATTTGCCAAAAATGTTACCTTTTTTTTTTTTTTTTTTCCCCTGTAAATGTTTACAAATAGATCAGAGCAATGAAAATCACATCAATGCAAATCTCACCGATGTCATCCTTAGTTCCACAGCCTGGTAATCAATAATATTCATTGATCACCAGAGAAAATGCAGACCTGTTGAGGATCTAAAATGAACTGTTATTTTTTTCTGGGGTTATTGTTCCCTGTTCCATTTATATGGTGAGCAGAATTGCACCTTCCTGTTTGAGAATTATGAAGTGCAGTATTTCATGACCAAATCAGTGAAGAACTTCAGGTGCCTTAGATAAGAATTAGGTTGCCATTAGATATTTGGACCCTGGTAGCTACGTCTTGGAGGTGCATCCGTGAGCTGCTGAACCTAGCTGCAGGTGCTGCATTTAATGGATGCTCAGAATTCTTCAGTCCTAAGTAAATTAATACACACCTCATATAGAAACCCTAGTTGGGTCCAAAAATAGGTTCAAAAATAAGCTTTTTGTTCAGGAAGCTGATCTGCAAAAGCTATGGAGAGGAAAAACAAAAAAGAAAAGAGCAAGAGGGGAAAAAAAAAGGAACCCCCAGAAACGTTTAAGGCAACCCTTTTGTGCTATTTTCTCCGTCTTTATAAGGTCAGATTTATAAATGGCAACAATTTCAGGAGCTTCTATATGAAATATTTTTGCTCACAGTAAAAAAAAATGAATAGTAACTTTAAGATGGTGGTTTGACTGCACTTCAATTTTAAAAATGCTTTCTACATATATTTAATTACAATATTTAAAATCTTGTGGGTTTAGGCAATTAGAATTCTTGCATATTATAGAATTATATAGTCTCTATGTAACTTCTAGAGGCTGCTTCTAATAGATTGAAATCATGCTCATTTTTCAAGCTTTTCCTCTAGAAATAACTTAATTGGAACTAGAATAACTTAAGTTTGTCCAGAATCTGTATTATAACATTAGATCTCTAGTTATAAATCACTGCTGAGCTTCATTGGTTGTAATCTCCATCTATGTTTTCTGTCAACAAGGACACTGATGTTCTCTCATTGTTATTATCATCCTATTTTTTTAGACAAAAACCTTATTTTCTTCTTGGTTTTTTCAGAGGCAAAGACCCTTGTGGAAAGTACACTTCTGTCTTTAGATAGAATACAGGGATTTAATTCAAAAGTGAACTTATTTAGTACGTATATCTCAGTAGTTTCTATGTACTAAATATTTAATGCATTTCTTATTTCTAAAGTAATAGTTTGCCAATGATTGCTGCAAATAACTACTATGGATGTTTTATCTTCCCCAAAATGTCCCCTTTTTGAAAGACAAAAATAACTTTTTTTCTGTGCCTTTGAGATTTCCATCCCTCCTGCAGGCTTCCCACACAACAGCAACATTTATTCACTGACATGGAGAAGAGTTTGGCAGTCCCTCCTCCTGGATATCTTTGTGTGTGACTTGTGAAATACATAAACAGTTCTTGGAGCGGGATCATGAACGTAAGTTCCTACTCCTATATGTTATTTAGTCCTCTGATTGCTATGCTACCTTGTAAGGTTCATCTTATTTTGCCCTAAACCCCAAATAATCCTAATGAACAATATATGTACTATAGCTGAGGGACAGAGTGTTCTTCTAGTATTCTTTTACAGCATTAAAGGCATTTTTTTTTTGAGACAAAGATTTGGAAACAAAGGGAGGAATCAAACCTGGAAGTTTTACAGTACTGGCAAATGTTGTAACCATCAAGTTGTCATTAATATGAAACAACACGTCCTGTTCTCCAGTGACTGTGTCTTCATGACAGAAATTGATTTCCTTGTTTGTTTTTTATTCTCTTCTTGGCATATTGTAGTGCAGAATTTCAGCACAGGACTTCAAGATGGTCACATTTTGAGGCCGCAGAGTCAGCATCGAACTCCCTGGCTAGTAAAATTCCATTTACAGTCATCTTCCCAGGCAGATATTCGTTAAGTCAGGGCATTCGATGCTGCTTCTGTGACAGGGCTTGTATTTCATAGAATCATGGAATGGTTTGGGATAGAAGGTACCTTAAAGATCACTGAGTTCCAACCCCCCTGCCATGGGCAGGGACACCTCCCACTAGATCAGGTATTTATTATCCTGCGTACCATAAACAGGAATAAAAGCCGACAATTGCAGAGTGCAATCAAGTTTAATACAAGGCAGCAAAGAACCACACCTTGGAACAGCAGCGTGCTTTGACTGAGTACTTGGCATTAAAGGTGAAGGAAAGGGGAACACCAAATCATAATCCATGGCAGCTACCTATACTGCAGGTGGTGACCATATGCTGGGATGCAGGTAGGAATCACGGAATCGTGGAATGATACAGGGTTGGAGGGACCTCTGGAGATGACCTAGTCCAAGCCCCCTCTCAAAGCAGGTTGTACAGGAACGTATCCAGGCAGGTTTTGAGTATCTCTAGAGAAAGAGACTCCACCACCTCTCTGGGCAGCCTGTTCCAGGGCTCTGCCACCCTCAAAGCAAAGAAATTTTCCACAGGTTCAGACAGAACTTTCTGTGTTCCAGCTTGTGCCTATTGTCCCTTGTCCTGTTGCTGGGCACCACTGAGAAGAGCCTGATCCCATCTTCTTGACACCCACCCTTTAGATATTGAGAAGCCTTGATAAGGTCCCCTCTCAATCTTTTCTTCTCCAGGCTAAACAGCCCCAGGTCACTCAGCCTTTCCTCATCAGAGAGATGCTCCATTCCCTTGATCACAGGGCACATGAATGCACAAATATTCACTCTATCGATTCTGCTTGTTGATTTTGCTCACAGCTTTCCAGGGGCTGTCAACCCCAGCAACCTGAGTTAGCATCTTTTTATCGCTCCCATTCTTATACAGTGGAAATGCTGACAAGCTGCAAAAACAGCAAAAAAATTTTGAGCAGAGGTCCCAGGGAGGGACTCTACAGCCAGCCAGACCAAGCTCACGGTCACAGACAGAAGTTGTGAAACAGGCAGATGCAGGGAATAACAAGAAGTTTACTGAAAAGTTGTTGTTTACTCCTTTTTTTTTTGTCTCCTCCTCATCACCACTTTACAGATGTTCTTTGATGAAAACAGAGTGAAAATCAGTGATAGGTGGAAAACTGCAAAAGGTGAAATTATGGCTGAATTAAATATACAGCTGAGGGGTAAACCTTTTCCCATAGGTGTGGGCACAGATTTATTTGAAAGAAAGAAGAGACAAGGGTTAAGGAACCTACACAAGTCTTTCCTCTCTTTAAACATACATATGTGATGCATATTCTCCCAGCCACCTGACAGGGCTGGGTCCAGCCAGCCCTTTTTTGCTTCCATACATGCCCAGGCCTCAGGGGGATGCCCATAAATTTGACAGTAAATAAACTGTCACTTCTGCAAATGGCTTGCTGCAGGTGATTCATACTCTTGCTACAGCAAGACAGCAGGATAAAAGTCTTTCCCCTTCATCACTCACTCAGTCCTTGAGTTACCCTGCCAGTTTCTGATCACGAATGTTTTTCATCACCTCTTCACACACCACGGATTGCAGTGTCTTACAGAGCAGAATAAACTGGATGTAATTTAACTAGAAGCTTACACAAAATAATCTACGGTGCTGTAAAAGGAAAAACAAGCTCTCTGCCAGTGTCCCTACCACCAGCTGTCTGCTGAGATTGCTGAATTATATTATATTATAGAGCAAGACTTTTAAAGGCTATTGCTAAGTTGCTGAGTCACCAGGCAACCCTGCTAGACAGTATATTATAAACGTTAAGGTCTAGTAAACTAGGAAAAGTTTTGTCAAAGTTGTGAGCGATGCTATCAGCACCAGTGAGCAGAGAGACAAGAATCATAAAATGTTCAGAGTTGGAAGGGACTTTAAAGATCATGGAGTTCCAACC
>BJBW01006652.1:23864-34591 GCA_004320125.1 Scolopax mira
GTCCCTTCTGGCCCAGATGATTCTATGAACTTGGGATGGGTGGGTAATGCAGCAGAGGCAGAATTTAGCTGATGAATTTAGAGGAAGGTTTTTAGAAGATGGTTGTGCATAGCTTCCCAGTTACCTGGGCAACATATGGCTTAAATAAAGTTTAGTTGCAGGCCATAGCAGTTAGTTAAAAATTAGACTTGGAAATTAGAACTACTGCATCACCAACTTAATTTCTTGTGATTCAACTCTAAGATGACCTTTCACAGGATCCCCTGTAATTCCCCTACGCAGAAGTTAGCTCGGAAATGAATGCCTTTAATTGATCCTTCCTTAGAGTTAGGCCCCCAGAGTAATGGACCCACTGCATTGTTATATTCTGCATTTTCAGAGGAGTAGGAGGCACTTTGAAAACATGCTTTAGATAAGCTGATCATCAAACCTGTTTCAAATACTACAGTGAGGTTATTAATGACTGTGTGTATAAAATGGGCTCATACTTTGCAGGGGTGGGGCGTGCAGTGGGATGGTGAAGGGAGAATGTTCCTCTTAAGATTTTGCACATGTAAGTTCAGCAAACCCTGGATGAATCTGATGCAGTAGCAAACGAAATCTGAGTAAGAAATCTGGCTTTCAGATGTATTTTACATAGGACCTGCTGACTTTTTCTCCATATTTCAATTTTCTTTTCTGATACAAAATGGTAACTGTGGTCCATTAACAAGTTGACAAGATTCTAAATTCATCATAACTCACTTATTTGATCCAATATAGGATCCTTCTACTACTAAGAGGGATTTGATTAAAAAACACAATGTACTGACAGCTAATTTAGTGACTTGAACCTCTGACTGTGACCACATACTGAAAATATATTTTTCACTGTGCTCTTCATGCAACACCTGATACCTATCAGTCATTCATATTTATTTTTTTCCAGTTATTGAAGAATTACCAGAAATGGAGAGTTGAATGCCCAGAAATAAGTGCAGATTTACAACCATCTTCTATTCTTGGTCTTTTGCATGCTGGCTATCATGGAGTCCTGAGATCAAGGGACCCACATGGAAGCAAAGTTCTAATATACAGAATTGGTGAGTGACAAAACTGCTTGGGCCTGATTCACACCTGGCTCTGGCATTGACAGTTTGGTTGCATTTTGGTTGTTGTTTTGTTGGTTTTGGTTTCTTTTCATTATCACGATTTCAGCAGCAAATTAAAAGTATTTTATGGGTGCAACACCAGGAATTGATAAAATTAGATCATATCTGAATGTCTTAACTAGAAATGTTACATATTTATGGTCCATGATAGAAATACCTTTACATTAATATAAAGCTTATTGAGCTGTAACTGTTATATGTAAGTTATTTACTGGTATGGCTAAAGTTGTACAATCTTACTTTCTTTATACTGAAATTCTTAAGGTTAAAACCCTAAAACCTGCAAGAATAGGTGGTTATTTGGGTCAGAGTGTCACAACAATTACTTGTTTCCATGCAGACTTTCAAAGCCCTGTTCTAAGATAGTGGTCCTGGTGCACATGCAGCACAAAGGGGAGAGAGAGAACAAGAAAAAGAAGGGTGTACACCTAGTCATGTACCACCATTCAGTTTAGATGAGGGTGAGAAATTCACTAGGTTTTCATTGTTTAAATGTAGGAAAAAAAGCCCAATCTAGCAACACCCTGAAACGTACTGACAGGATTACTGCACTGAAGAAAAATTATATGAATTGATTGGATTTCTGATCCTCGGTTTCTGCTAAAATGAATTAAGCTTACTGAATTAAGCTGTTGCTGTCAAAACCTTCTACTGGAGGCTATGGCCATAGGTGGAACATACCACATTAGGTGGCATCTACAACGATCTACCGTTAGGTGGTACCATCCACAGAAAGAGTTCAAAAGATGAGTGACAGAGCAGGCACACAAAATAATTTATTTACTGGCAAGTCTGTTTATTTTGGGATGCTTGATATTGCTGGTAGCTTCTTGTTCCTGAGAAGCATGTTAGAAGCAGTAACAAGCAAAGTTACAGGTATATGTGGTATTCTCGTGGTAATGCAGGGCAATCTATTTACTCTTCAGGACAATGGGATCCCAAGTTATTTACTGCATATGAGGTGTTCCGTGTAAGTCTTATCACCTCTGAACTCATTGTAAAGGAGATTGAGACTCAGCGGAATGGAGTCAAGGCTATCTTTGATCTTCAAGGGTGGCGATTTGCTCATGCATTTCAAATCAGTCCAGCAGTGGCCAAGAAAATTGCTGCTGTGCTCACAGTAAGTATAACATTCTGCTTTATGCTTTTTCATTGCTGGAACTCCCTATTTTTCGTCTGTTCTAAGCTATGGCAAATTTTCCTTCCTTCGTCCTTCTTAGAGTCTGTGTGGCTTGAAAAAAAATATCTTAAATCCATTAAAAGTCAGATAGTTCAGACATAGGTTATCCTTGATTTGACTTAAAGTATGTTCCTGTGTAGTAGTAAATGTCCTTGAGCCTCTCATGTTTTATAAGACTCCACAGACCTGTTGCAACCTGTTGCAGACCTGTTGCAACAAGAATTTCATGAGTGTAAGAGCAGATGAAGCCCAGTTTTGTAAGGTTTTCTGTGTTCATTATCCCATTTCATAGAATCATTAAATAGTTAGAGTTGGAAGAGACCTTAAAGATCGTTGAGTTCCAACCCCCCTGCTATAGGCAGGGCACTTCCCACCAGACCAGGTTGCTCCAAGCCCCATCCAGCCTGGCCTTGAACCCCTCCAGGGATGGGGCAGCCACAGCTTCTCTGGGCAACCTCTTCCAGGGTCTCACCACCCTCACAGGAAAGAATTATCTCTTCCTGAGATGTAATCTAAATCTACCTTCTTCCAGTTTTATCTCTTTTCTTCCAATTTTTTTTGGTGTTAACTCAACATTCAAAGCTTTTTTTTTTCCCTGAGACTCGGAGAAGATGAGGAATAGCATGTGTTAAGAGTAGTTAAGAGCAAGACAGTACGTAACTTGCTACCAGTATGGATGATGCTACATAACCATCCAGCTGCTCCCCACAGAATATATAATGTTTATGTTTTGCTTGCTTTTTGCCATCCAACATGAACATTACTGCTACCTCACCTCCTGTTTTTCACAAAACTTCTAGGGGCTTTACTGTCTTTAAGGCTTGTTCCTTTCTGTCAAAGTCAGTTGAACTTTGCCAATGGATTCGGGGGGAGGGAGGGAAAGAGGGGAGGGAACAAAAGAAAAAAAAAAGAAAGGGGGGACAGAGAATTGACAGGCAAGCTACAGTGTGTCCTATAATTACATTTTCCTTCAGAAGTTAGGTTGAAAATCAGTAATGATAGAACTGTTATGATGTGGAAATGAGCCAGGGAGATAATCTCTTGCTCTGATTTGCTAAGGTTCATATCTGAGGTTCAGTCAAAGCTTAGTCATTGAACTAATATCACCAGAACTTCAGCTGTTCTTCCTTTTTGTAAAGTTGTAAAACTTCAGTGAAACCACCAGCTATTCCCAGCTTCTCACATCTAGAGAAATAACTATTGATGTTCATATGGTCCTGGACCAGATCTCATGAGAACAGGACACCTGAGAGTGTTTCAGTTGATTTCTGAGGTAGTAAACGGGTTGCTAGTAATTTTTTTTAACCTTGACGTAGACCAGAAAGAGGTAGAATAGGATTTACAATTACATCTAAAGGTTTCAGTCCGTTATTTTGAACCAGGAAATTATTTTAATGTGATGTTTCCATCTTGTCCTGTTTTGGCTTTGTTGCATGTTTCTGAAGCTTCTAAATTATTATAGCTATTGAAAAAGGCAGAAAAGAATTTTATGTTGCCAGTGTTGGTTTTTTTTCTGAGTTTACCTCTCCTATTTTTCAGATTCCTTTCATCACTTTGAATTCATGTATTTCACCCAGAGATTGTCTTAGTGTTGTTCAATATGCCTATAAGTAAAAATTAAGGAAACCGTAGTTTAAACCCTATGTTTTTCTTAAGAAATGTGTCTTGTAAGTTACTATCCTTTATGAGGAAACAGGAGTTAAGAGAAAGGAAATACATACTAAGGCATAGTAACATTAGTAAGTGACATCATCTTAAAAAAATCTCATACCCCAGGCAAAACTAAACTATTTTTGAAAAACATGATAGAAGCCTTTAAGTATATGATAACACATAATAACATGCAATCAACCTATAATCAATTAGTTTTAAGGTCTTTATCATTAAAATCTAAAACAAGTTGCACTTCAGAAATGTGTGGTGTTTGGGTTTATTTTTGTTTTTTTTTAATCCATGGAAGTGTGCATGAAATAATGTGAGAAGAGCTGCTGTATAATGGGGAGAGCTGTGAGAAGTACCATTTTTATAAGGAGAAAACCTCTGACTGCAGAGGTAGTATCAGTTGGGATGTGAATGGAAGCTCTGCTCTTCCCCTTGCATATTGCTGTATTTGAGCACTGCCATATTTTCTTTGAATTTGCAAAACTCTGGGAGTTCTAAATGATTCCTAAATACAAATAGACATATTTCATATTATAAAGGCTGTATAGCAGATATAATTTTTAATTTTCATTACAATAGTAATATTGTAAAGCTGCACAACTGGCTTGGGTAAATTCCCAGTAGTTTCAAGGCTCTAAATTATATTTATAAGGTCTCTAAATTATATTTATAATTTATTTAACTTAAAGTTAGTAGCTTCAATTTTTATATATATATATTTATATATATATATATTTACATATAATAGTTCCGGCTGTGAATTGCCAATGAAAGCTGAGGCTAGAGAGCTTTTTGGTAAATTATCAGCAGAATCTCTGCTGTGAAGAATTGTACCTCTGAGGGAAGGCTGAGCACAAGCTTTGTGTACATAACTTATATGTAATTTGGTGGGTTGTTTTTTTTTTTGTAATAGCCTATCTTCATACTGGTTTTGGGGGGCTCTTTGGGGGGTTTTGTTCCTTTGAATAGGAGAACAAGATGTGATTTTTCTAAGCATTGTTGGGTCAGTGTAAACGAAGAACACCCCAAAGTGCAGCTGTTACAAGGTCAGGAGGAATACCTTAACGTATGGACTAGATGGTTTTACATAGATTGTCCCTAACAATAAAATCTTTTCAATAATATTTTCTTTCTCTTATGCTGTTTTTCCTGTTATGTTCACAGGATTCCTTTCCACTAAAAGTTCGAGGTATCCACTTGATTAATGAGCCTTTGTTCTTCCATCCAGTCTTCGCTCTAATTAAGCCTTTTCTCACTGAAAAAATAAAAGAACGGGTGAGTGCACACAAATATTTCTTTCTGCCACAAAACCCCTACATGACTTCCCTTAGGATCTGCTACTCCTGAGCACTGAAGAGCATAAATCATTTTTGTGTGTTAGTGCCACACAGGCCTCTGGAATCTAGTTGGAAAGCATTTGCAGTTATCAATAACGTGAGAGTTGCAACTGATTGCTGTTAGCACCACTCTAAAGATAAAAAACCACTGTGACACAGGGAGGTTAAATGATTTGCTTGAGGTCACACAGCAATTCTTTTGCAGGACTAGGAAGAAATAGGTCCTGCATTTCCCAACGCTCTGCCTCTTAATGACAGTGAGAAATTGTCACTGAACAGGGATGTTAACGCTACAAGTTGCACAGAATTAATAGAAGACAACTTTTTAGTTCTGCAGAAGCATTTACGCATCAAAAATAGGTCAGGCTGAAGTTGAGAATTTCTTTCCGAATAGCTTCTTCGTTGTTTTAATTTGTTGTGCAGTTTTAAATCTGAAAACCTTGATTTTTGGGTGCAAAAGCCCACCAGGAATTCTGGCTTTTGTAGCATAGGATGAATATTGGAGGGTTTGGCTGGCAGAGAAGGAAACATTGTGAAGTCTTAACAGCAGGACTAAGGTACAAAATAAGCAGCTCTGCCTTGCTCTTATTCCCACTCTGAAGCCTCCTTGTCTCAGCAAATGGATCTCATGCATTTTTGGTAGCTGCTGCACTGCACTGGACACTAGATCCATATTTTCCTGGTCACTGTTAGCTGTTGCTTGCCAGTCCCCCTTTCCTTGCATGTGTGTTTTGATATCGGAGAGAGACAGGATTGTTTCTGCCAGCCTTGTGCAGTCAGTCCCTCACTCTGAAAAGATGGCTTAAAAAGTATGTTCAGGCAGGCTGATGCTGTGGCCCTTCTTCTCCCCGCATTTAATACCTGTGAAACAAGACCCTGTCACCTGGTCCAGCTCAGAATATCTCAGACTAGAACTCAAAGAGCAGAGAAGAGGGTGGATGGACAGTAAAATTCAAAAAGGAAGCAAACCAGATGTCCCAGTTCATGGAATGAAACAAAAGCAGATTGGCTTGATTTCCAGCTTAGAGATTCAGGTATGACCTGAAAAAAAACCCAAACTCAAAGGGTCAGTTCCCCATACTTTTATAGGAATAATTACTATTCACTCATTATCTTACTTCCTGATGAGGAAGTGTTGGATAAAAGTCAGGCAGCTACTTTTTGAGTGCATATTCTTGTAGTCTTTGTGTAATTAGTTGCAGAAAATTCCAGTCAAGTGTTAGTTAGTAAGAGGCCTACAGAATTTTCTGACGTGAGGTAATGAACAAGGCTCCAAAAGAGCTACAATAAAGCAAGAAGAACCAAAACTGCGGCCTGACAAGGGTTAAAGTGGAGGTGTAGTCCAGGATCTAATTTCAGTTGGAACTGAAACATAAGAACTGAGATGTAGATTCTTCTGAATATCCTCCTTGGCACCTGTCTGAACCTACACACGTACTACATAATGTTGTTTTTAAAAACATGTGGCAGGACCGGATGGTAATGGCCAGAAGCCAAACACTGGTCTTTTCTTGGAAATGACTGAAAAGTACACAGTTACCTGTCACAACAAGACCAAACCCCAGCCTTCCCTGCCCCCTAAAGCTCCCTTTAGCTGTAGGGATGTGGTGTGTACCCTCATGGGTGTCACCAAACCAGTCTGGAACAAGTGTGGAGTCAGTTTTGGCTCCTGTGCTCGCAGCTGCATGAAATGCAGTTCCCTGGTTGTAGTCCTTGGTCATGGTGCTACTTTCTTCATTGAAGGAGTTTGTTATGAACTTGCTTAGTCAAACCAAGCCGGTGGCTTCAGCTCTTGCCCAGAGTTTCTTTGCTGCCTTAGCAGTCTCAATTTCACACCCAACTAAACGCTTTTCATGTTGTTGATTTTGTTTGGTTTTTTTTAAGGTGTATATGCACGGAAATAACTACATGCAGAGTCTGACTGAACACTTCCCAGTCAGCATTCTCCCACAGGAATATGGGGGGAAGGAAGCCTCCATCGAAGAGTTGGCCAAGGAATGGACTGACTTTATAATGGCATCTGCAGATTATCTTCAGAGCATTTCGCTGGTTGCCCAGGAATAATCTCACTGGAGTATTATATCAATTCCTGAACACTGGAAGTGGAAATAAGTTTAATATGAAATCTTTCATGTAAACTTGAAATGGTTGTAAATGAAACCCGTATGTCTTCGCAGGGCACTGGGTACTATAATGACCACACTTTTATACTAATTGGAGTCTATCAGTGCGTAGGCCTGACGAGATTAATGAATTCTACATCTTTGCAACACTGTTTGTAATGGATTAACTTCTATGCAAAAAAGATGAATAGTGAGTTGGGTATTGGAGATCGATACTGCTCCGCTTTAGCCTTTGGAGACAACTTATCCATAATAATGCAATCCAGAACCTTGTCCTTAGCTCTCCTACCCTGGCTTGTCGGGATGGTAGGGTACAAAAGCCAACAGGACGTGAACGGGGTAGACTGGTTTGTTGAGGAAGTATGACTACAGGGCTAATCTACACAGAGTGAAAAGAGGCTGCTTTTTGGATTGATTCACAGGGAAAAAGGGCTGTCTTGTTAGTTTGTGTCAAATGGAAAATTAGTCAGCAATAATGAGACATTTGTGTTAATCTTTGCTGCTTGTGCAGCTTCCCTTTTTTGTGCTAATTGACACAGTAATTGTCCAATTTTATAAAGGGAGATAGGGAAAACATGGACCTGTTCTTCAAAGGACAGTATGAATCAGGAGGAGGAATTTATAAAACAGTCAAAACAACCTTGAAAATTCTGATTTTCTTTCCTCAAAGAGATACTGTCTATGTACAAGCTATAAACAGCTCAGATTATCATCACCTTTAATTCCAACTGAAGAGCACTAAGGAGGCCAAGAGTTGTTAGCTATTTACAATATCTATATGTTCTAGAGGGTGAAGTATGTTATCCTTGGTGGATCTGAACTCGAGAAGTATTTGTTGTGTGGTTTAAGGCTGCTTTTGGGTCACTTTGGACCTCAGTGTAGGAGACGCTGGGTATCTTCATTTTATTTTCAGAAAAGTTAATTGGAAATTCTCCAGTTGATTTCTTCCAGCGCCCAACAGAATTTTTAATTTCCATTGAGCCCTTTTCTTTATTTCTGTAGGAGTAATGAAAAAAAAAAAAAAAAAAAAACCAAAACCAACCCTGTACTTAATCGAAACAGATTTTTATTTTTTTTAAGGCATGTGAAGACTGCATGTGTGTAAAAGCTATCACTCATGTTGCATAGCAGTATCATCCTGCAGTTCCCACTGTTTAATAATCTAAAACATTCTTTTACTTTTCACTCAGTTTTTTGTTAAAAGCTCTGTTAGTTACACCAACTGCTAGAGTTCATCTACCCGGTTTTTAACTCTCTTTTATAAGCCTGGGGGTCTTTGCATAAATATTATGGATTTAAGCATTCCATATGAATCTTCATATAAATGAACCTGTAACAAATATTTTGTTTCTCAGGTGGCTAGAAATGCTAACTTTGGGATCTTTAGGGCATCGGGATGTTTTATTAATTTATGCTTGGGGGAAGAAATTAGACTATCCTATTAAAGCAGAAATGTCGTCTTTTAGATTATCATTTATACTGCATTAATGCAAAAGCCACTGGAAGGTCTTCTTTATTAGCAAGAGGAACAGCTGTGACAGCTCCACAGAGTACTTGGTTGGCTGTAGTTCTTCTGCCATGGTAAGGCCAATGCCAGGTACAAATTCCTTTCAAAACCGACAAGGGCTTTTTAAAAAATTTTTTTACTTTTTCTTCCGATTCCCTCATTTCCTCAAGTTGCATTTTTCATTCTTCTTTTTCAGGATATTTAGCCTAAATTTAAAAAACAGGTACATTTTCACGTATTAATCTATTTCATACATCTTTCTTTTTCTCAGATCAAACTATTTTGTGATATAGAAGCTCCTTAAATAGAGGAGTTCAGTGAAGTGCTAATTCTTCTTTATAAGAAAATAAGCTATGTAGTCAGGCATCTGGCAATTCTTTGAATGTGTAACTCAACTTCCAAATCATTTATGAACTGGAGAACTAAAGCTATTGTCTTCATTTTCTTCATTGTCTGTGATTTTACGCCTCTTCAATTTTAATCCTTGAATTGTGAACTGCGTAAAGGAATGAACTGTGTTTCCATGAACAGGAAAATTCAAATTTTTTCTACGAAAGCAATCTCTAATCATTGTTGTTTTATATGTCAGGGATTTCATTTGATTGCAGATCTATAAGCACATGGACGAAATTTAGCTGTTTTTTTTTAAAAAAAACCACTTTATTTTGACTATACCAGCGCTATGAATATAAAGCTCTAAATGTCTTCAGAAATATCCGGAGTCTGTTATTAAATCGTAAGGTATTTGCATAAGACAACAGTTAGAGCACTGAGTGCAGTTATTTTTTCATTAACTGGTGATTATGGTTTTTAATGTTTACATGTTATAGAGAAGGCGGAAACTCTATGCAAAGGGACAATTGCTGCTGCTAATGATAAGGACACAAGTTAATTATGACATTTTCATAATGAATTGCAGAAGTATTGGTACGAAAGGTGGTACCACAGCACCGGTGAGGGACAGAGTAAATAAAACAAAAACAGTGCCTCTAAAAAAACAAAAGTAAGTTGCAAATATAATTTACTACTGACTGCAAGCACAATGTAATGCACAATGTTTTTTGTGTTTTTTAAAAAAAAAAATTTTGTACGGATTAACATCATTCTATTAATAAAAACTTTTGAGCTGAACCCGCCTCATCTGTCGGTTTCTGGAAGGGGGTTGTTCAGCGGGGCGCTCAGGCCGAGGGCCGCCATTTTTTCACATAGGCCGCAGCACGCACGAACTACATTTCCCGGCGTGCCCCGCGGCGCCGGGCGGGCCTTGCCGGGAGCGTTGGGCCGCTCGCTGAGGGGAGCGCTCTGAGCTGACGGGAGAAGTGACCATGGGGCGCCTCGCAAGGCTTCCTCCCCTCCCGGCTGCCGCCGTCCTCCTCCTCCTGCTCCGCGGCGCCGTCGCAGCTTCCCTCCGGAGCCGCCCGGCGGAGCGCAACGACAGACCCATTATCGGTAAGGGGCGGTGGGGGGTGCCGGAGGGTGGCGGTCCCTCAGCTGCCGGTGGCCGCTCCCCGGGGGTTACCGGCCAGCCCAGGGCGGCCTCGCACCCGGCCTTCTCTTGTCTCCTGAAGGAGGGAGCGGCTCCGACGTGAAACCCTGCCGGCTTGTGTGTGGAATCAAAGGTCTCCTGCAGCGGAGGGTTGGTTAAAGGTTTTCGAAACGGTGTTACACTATGTTTATATTTACCCAAAAAAAAGACATTGAGGGGCTGGAGCGTGTTCAGAGAAGGGTAACGGAGCTGGTGAGGGGTCTGGAGCACAAGTCTGGTGA
>BJBW01006652.1:34674-54607 GCA_004320125.1 Scolopax mira
GAACAGGCCATGGGACAAGAGGAAACGGCCTCAAGTTGTACCAGGGGAGGTTCAGATTGGAGATTAGGAACAATTTTTACATGGGAAGAGTTATCAAACCTTGGAACAGGCTGCCCAGGGAAGTGATTGAGTCCCCATCCCTGGAGGTGTTCAAAAGATGAGTTGACATGGTGCTGGGGGACATGGTTTAGTGATGGCCTTTCTTTGTCAGAGTTACGTTGATGGTTGGACTAGAGGATCTTGAATGTCCTTTCTAACCTACATGATTCTATGATTATATGATTTATTTAAGGGAAACCATACTCCTAAATAGTTAAAGCAGGGAAAATAGAACCAGCACAGTTGATAATGCGTGTTTATTTGCTATCTTGTGACCAGGCATCGGAATTGATGCCCACTTGTCTCAGTTTTTCCTCATTCTGTCAGGCTGTAATATAACACTGTAACCCGGCATATAGGAAACGGGAGTTTAATTTTCCTTTGAGTGTGTAGCATTTGCTCTTTGTGTTGTGCTGACTTTCTTTCTTTGGATCCTCCAGGGGTATTGTCACAGGAATGTCACTTCAAGAAGTTCCACAGATTTGGAAGTTCTTATATTGCAGCTTCGTATGTGAAGTTTTTGGAATCTGCTGGTGCCCGAGTTGTGCCAATAAGGTACATTTTTTATATCCTTAGGAGCGAGTAATAATGGTTTGGTACAAGGGTATTGTCTTAGAGGTACAGAAAGCAGTTATGCTGCTTTTCTGTGTGTTTTGAGCTCTTCAAAGACTATTTGAAGATTCCACAATTCACAAGCTGTTTTAGAAAACAGAATAAAAGCAGACCGGAACATGTAATTTTAAATATTTTTTCTTATAGCCTTTATTTAAAAAAACACGCTTTTTTTTTTTTTTTTAAACCTGTAAAATTGTGCTCCATAATTTGCATCTATGGTTTTTGAAGTTAGCTAGATCCAATCTAATAGTGCCCCCAAACACACATATTTCTCTCTATCTGTGTACACACACTGTCTTGTATCACATTCTGTAGTCCCAGAATTCAGTTAATGGAGGAAAGCCATCCGTAGTTCTTGAAGAAATCAAATTCCAGTTCTGCCCAAACTGTGGGTCACTAACTCCATGTGGTGGTGTGTTTTGGTTGTTGGGTAAGGAACACAACTGACAGCGCTTCATAGCCAGCGGTTGTTTATAAAATAGGAAATGTGCTGAAGTCAGATGTTAAAACGATAATTGTCAGAATTTAAAAATGATGCTATTGCCACTGCAGAAAATTGCAATAGGATGTATGTCCAGTAAAGGCACCAGGTAAGTGCCTGAGTTAGAAGCCAATGTTCCTCACGTAGCTGGTGGAGCTTTCAGAATGGTTGCTGACCAGAAGCCCTGTAGATGAATGAAGGCTTCTAATTCGGGCAACTAAGTGAAATGCAGCAAAGCTGGATACTTTGAACACAACCAGTGTTTCAATTCTGTGTGAGTGTGGCCATCATGCTGGTTTGCTAAGGTGTACTGGTGCTGAGGTCTTTTTCATCTTTCCACCTCTGGAGTATGTATCTTTTCTGGAGAATGGGTGTGACCTGCTGTTGTAGCTCTGCCCTTCTTGGACTCAACTGGAAACCGGAGTTGCCGGTCCACAGGAAATATTAACCACACTACTCATGTAAATGTTAAATTTAACAAGTGTCTGCAGAGGGGTCTCAGGGTACCTAATCCTGAACTGCTCCAGATAGGCTTCTACTTGCAGTCTGGTGGATTCTCAGTCTCTACTGAGCTGTTTTGAGTGAAATGTTTCATTTGATTTGGGACTATTTTACTCTGTTTAAAGCATGCTTTCCATACATTTTCTGTGTTTCCATTCAATAAGGATGATATTTTCGTGGTTAGGTATGTATGTTTCATCTGTGTTCTGTAACTATTTTCTTGGTGTTTCAGGTTGAATCTTACAGATGAAGAGTATGATAAAATATTCCACTCTATTAATGGGTAAGTTTTCAGCACTGATTTTTCTGTTGAAAGAGGTGACAGTTCTGGTTTCCAGCTCTGTCACGTTACTGAGTTATGGACCGTCTTTCTGCTCTCCTGAGAGGCTGTGCTGAGCACTGCAGACACGTCAGTATGCTCTTAGACAGAGAGCACTATTTCATCTGATGTGTGTCTGCTGCCTTTCCTTTCTGGAGGAGCAGGTGTCAGATAATCCACAGCAGTGCTGAGGCTCCTCTGGCATTCCCCCATGCTTGTCTTCAGGCACACAGAAGTAGCAGTTAACAGCTTTACAAATGAAATAGCCCACTTCCTCCTTGTTAACTCTTTCCTCTTCCTCATTTGAGTGATCACCTTCATTTTGATATTTAATAGCACTTGCTGTGAGTTTCATCACTTTTCCTACCCTTTCTTCCCTGTTCCAGCCTTTGTTTCTCCTCTGTCATAAAAGTTTCTGACTTTCCATCTGTTCTAGCCTTTTATCTTTCTGTGCTTTCTCTCTGCTGCTTGAATGGGTGTTGGGATACTGTGGCTTAGCCCTTTCTAACTTTTCAGCTGACCTGTGGCAACTGTCCGCTCACATGTTCTTCCCACATTTTAAATTTAAGGCATTTTAATTGTGGACTAAGGAAAATGGAAACCTTTTATGTTTGCTTTGTGCTACAAGTGCGCTTCGAAGAGTTAAATCAGCTGATGCTGCACTTCACAGGCTTGATGGTGTGTGAGCCACAGCATGTGATTGTGCTACTTGTAGTCACAAGATGAGCATCTTAAACCATGAATATTTTTGTTAAGCTTATGCATATACTAGAATGCTAATCAACAGGTGTAGAGCTTGCAGATTAGACCTGTGGCTGTCTGGGGAGAACGCTGTCCTCTTCGGCACGCCCTGTTCTCTCAGTCTTGTGGTTTCTTTATGTGGCTTCTCGTGTTGGAGACAAAATGAATTCTTTCATCCCTTTCTCATGGCTGCCAGCCTCTCTTTGGGTGCCAGAAGACCAATGGGGTCTTTCTCCCTCGAAGCAGAAGAGGGTGTTGGGCGAGTAAATCTCTTTTCCTTATCCTTCTGTCTTTGCAGTGACTGGCAGCTGGGTTTGTGCTACGTAAGTGACTAAGGATGGTCTGTATTTCCTCTTGTTGCCCTGCCAGCTAATGGCTGCCACCGTGTAGCTGTGTGTAAACAACAAGTTAAATCTCTGGAGGGAAGGACTTTTCATTCTGTGGAAACTTAGAATAAGAAAGAAATACACTGATCTTTCATGGTGTAAGAGCTTGGCTCTAGGTTCTTTGCAGTTGGAAATTATTTATCACTGAACACCATCTTCTGAAAATCACGAAATTTACTATAGTAGAGACAGAATTTTATGAATACAGCAATGTACTCCTGAGATAGCATTTGAAATTCACAGTGAACATCATCAGCTCTAATCAAAGATACTGGAATATGTGTAGCAGCATTTCAATTAGCCATTATCATTGCTACTTAATGGGTTATTTCCTTTTTGCATTAGCAGAAATGACAATTGTTTTTCCTAATTAATATTGGCCATTTTGGGGGTTGAACAAAAGGAACAGGTGAAGTGCATTTTCTCTCACTTCCACATATGAATTGCTGTATTCGTCTAACTAGATCTTTGTAGAAATCTATAATCTGGCCTGTTTATACATTTTCTGTATTGGTACAGGAGAAACTTATATTTTTGTGAATACTGCTCTACTTTTCCACTAAATAATTGGTGTTTTTTGTACGAGCCTGTGCATCATTCACCTTAAAATAAACTTGGTCACTAGGGTTTAAACGCATACACGTGCTCTGCAAATGCTTGGGATCATTTGGGGCATTGGTTGTTTCCAGATGCTTTTTAGTATCTCACTGATACAGGTTGCCATTTGAGTAAATCCTTCAACCATTTTGGTAAAAAATCAGCAACTGATAGATGAGGGTTGAATAAATCCGATTAGGGTTCTGCTGCAGTGGGTCAAGGAGTGCTCACACATTTGGTTCTGTGGGTACCATTCCAGCTACAGCCAAAAGAGACCTCCTTTATTTCATGTTACTGTCTCTGATGGGATGTCTCTTTCCATATCATTGCCTGTACATGTGAAATCTCTGCTAGACTCTGCATTGTGGTGTTTGGGTTTGGGGAACTACACAGAATTGCCATTGCTGATACTTGGTTTTTTGGTTTGTTTGTTTGTGTTTTGTTTTTGTTTTTGTTTTTTTTTTTTTTTGGGGGGGGTGTTGGTGGATAAAAATTGAGCACTAATTCTTTGAAATTGTCTCTGAGGTTGCTTTTTCTTCTTCAGCTGCATTAAATCCCATAGGACTAAAGGCTACAGCCAAACATTCTTTTTTCCTTTTTAATAGGAACTTTTTGATATGTGTTGTCTGCAATAAGAAGGTCACTCTGCCAGGGCCACAATTCTTCTTTACTGAAAGGGAACAGGATGAATTAAGATCAGGGCCAGGATTTTAAAGAGGTAGGGAGAGCCAGCAAAAAGTCAGGGCAGGATTTGACTGACCCTTTTGTATACCAGCTGAAATCTGTGTGTTTTGTGTATTTTCTGTTTACTCTCCCCTTCCTTACATTGCACTAGGCTCAGTAACTATTTTGTGATAGTGACCATTCTTCATTCTTCAGTAGAAGATATGATTCAGTTAAAAACTAAGACACCTAAACTTAGCTGTCTGTGTGTGTGCAATAGCTGTCTAAACTCACATAATTAATGGAGTGCTAATAAGTACAGTCCTTGAAGCTTCCTGGTCTGTTCAACCTACTGGCCAGGTGGGTGTCTGCTCTAGAAAACCTATTCAAGTCTCCAATGACTTTCCTGACTAGATCCCTGCTGTCCATAAGGGAAGCTTAGATTCCTGTCTGTAGATTTTTAAAATGTGGCTGTCTTAACCTAGACCTGGATCCCTTAAAACCACTGTCACACCTTTCTCTGTGCACATTGTCCAGGTTTCACTTTGATCACCATTGCTAATCAGATTCTTGGATGTTGCCTTTCAGGGTACTTTTTCCAGGAGGTGGTGTGGATCTTAAGACTTCAGAATATTCCAGGGTTGCTAAGATATTTTACCACAAGGCATTAGAGGTAATTACCTAAGGAGCAGTCTGTTCTTGTTATTGTCACTGTTCAGAGATCAAAATGACAGGAAGGTTCATATTTTCTATTTCCATAGTTTTCATTGGCATTCAGTGTGTTAACTGTGAGCCAGATAATAAGTTGATTGCTGGCTTCTGCCTAAAGAACCATTTTCTATCTTAAGATTCAGGCTTCTGACACCCTCTCCTGTTCTATGTTGTGTCATGGTCTTAAACTCCCAAGTTCTTTGGGGTGAGAACAGTATCATTTATTCATTGTACCTACAGCTTTGTGGCTGTGTGGAAGTTGCAATAAAGTAAGAATAATTCCTTCTAAAAGCCCAGCGTGTCCATTACTGTTAAATGTTGAACAAAGAGATAACATTCATGTGATCATTTGTAGAATTCTCATGACTAAAGTTTAGACTGGGAAGGAATTCTAGAGAGAGACTCTCAAATAAACTAATTCACAATAATATGACATTTAGGCCTCCCTTCAAATCCTTGTTACAGCAAGTGAAACACGTGTATTCTCACTTATCTATAAGTAGATTTAAATGTATCTTTGGAGGTGCAGGTAAGGGATCTGCATTAGTGTGTTATACCATTTTGCCTATTTTTTTGCATTGGTAACTGTAAATATAGTAAAGTAAATATATTAAAGTAAATATAAAGTAAATGCTAGCTTAATTTATAACATGAAAAAAGGTGGGAAGAACACTTGAAAGTTATATTAATTATTTTGTAATATTTATATGATCGTTAGCTTTATTAAGAAAAGATTGAATTTTTGGGAAAGCTATTTCTTTCCAAGAACAACAGGAAGGCTCTGAATCCTTATTGAAGATTTCATTTTCTTAGAGCAAGAGAGGTAGTTTTTTTTCAGAGAGTAATCAACACATTTTGAAGTAAAATTTACTTTGAGGAAATGGAGATTCAGTGCTCCTTGGCCGTGGGGAATTCCTCTTCTGCCCTTGCTGCCTTTCCACCAAAGTCATGAACTTCCCTGCTCTTCAATCCCCACCGCACCGACATCGTCGTCCTTCTGTCTGTCTTTGTCTTTATTCGTTAAGTCTGTGCCTCCAACCTGAATCTTGCAAAGAACTCTCTCACTTTTTTTTTGGAAAAGAAGGAATCTGGTTTGTCTCTTGGAAACTGCTCACTGTGTGAAGTGCAGCCCGTGTCTTGCTATTCGGTAGTGGGGGTTTCTTGTGGTTTGCAGAACTAGTGTGAAATTCTGTTGATATTTCACAACGATTAACTGAACTGCTTATGTCACAGTTTTATGATCAGAGAGGCAGGTTTCTTAGGTGCTGTGTGTACTTCAGTTGAGTGAAAGGCAGAAAATACTTTGGGGTATCATCATAGGTAACTCCTACTAATAAACTGGAGTTGTTTCTGTTGTTTGTGATGGTTGTGTATTTTGATTTTCATCTTTTGAGACCTAATCAGCACTATAAAAAATTGGCAGTTTTGCTAATATAAAGTGAGCTACATCAGTCAAGATTATATTAGCAGGTACAGAAATGACTGGGGTTTTTTTTATTATTTTTTTAAGGAGCCTGGGGGGCTCCTTTTCTCTTCATTCTCAAATGTTCACAATGGGAAATGCTTTGGTCTGGCTCTGCTTTAACATCAGTGGAAGATGTGAAAAGCTAATCCAAATCCAAGTCAATAGAATGTTATTAGCTACACAAAAACCTACATTGAAATACAGTTTTTCAGCTTTTAAATTAATTTTTAAAATGTGACACCTTGGCTGTTGTTCAATATACGCTTAGCCTCCAAGCTAATGTTTATTTAAAAAAAAATATACAGTTTACAGTTTAGTTGTAGTTGTGCTTAAACCAGAGTCTGGTTTTTTTTGCTGTTAGTGGTTTTATTCCTCCCTTACGTAAAAGACAGTGGAGTTGCAAGTCCTGTGTCTTTAGCCATGTGGGGTCATGAAGACTTTGCAGTACTATTAGCCTTCTTTCTGCAAATCTTCCATGTTTTGGTCCAAGAAGAAGTAGTTATATTGCCTTTTATTACCATTTCACAGTAATGCAGTAGGGTAGCATTTTTATTCCAGATCCGTAATTTCAGCTTTCTGAAAAATGAATTTTGAGTAGCAGCTTTTCAGGGGCTGGGGGTGGAGTGGGGCTGTATGCATAACTTAGAAATGTTTAGAAACAAGTTAAGAAAGACTACTCAGATTTCACAAAAACAAGAGTTCAGAAACATTCCAGCCTCTTACATTCTCTTACTATCAAGAATAAACCATGCAAAAATGCAAATTTCTGCTGTGTGCATGCACTGTGCTTTTAAGTGACAAGAAGCTAGTGGTCCTTTTTGCTTTCCTTTTCTCCTTTTTGCTTTCTTCTCTCATTTTTGCACTTACCTGCCAATTTATTTTTTTTTTCTTTTGAAAATGATTATCACTTTTTTATGTTGTTTAAACTCAACATTTATCTTTCTGGAACACAGGTCCAGACCTGCCAGTTAAACAAGCACATCAATACGTCACTTAATGCCATAGCCACGCTAGTAATGGGATTTATGTTGTTTTAATACAGATGGGTGGGCATGGGAGTACAGACATTGTAAAGGGCCCTTGTTACGGGACCATAACATGCTTCAAATAAAAGTTGTGAATGAATAGACTTTCAAAATGATGTCAAATTGATTTGTGTTCCTTCTTAAAATTGCCTTTTCTATAGAAACGTCGTCGTTTTGTGGTTTCTGTTTAGGCTGCTCTCGACATTACTTATTCATAGAACAGAACAATCAAATTAATGTGAACATTAGGGTGAGTTTACTGCTTTAATAGGCATGTGTATATCCCCTAGCTATCATATTGCAGGAGAAAAACTAAGGGAGTCTGTGGTTATTTCAGTTGTAATTGAACTGTTACAATTCCTCTGGTAGCAATTTGTACTGCTGTAGTAGTTTTGCTTCTCATCTACACAAGAGAAAGCAAAAAGAGTAGGAAGTTCTTTTCAGCCATCTTTCTGTCAATCTTTAGTACTTTTTTGTGATGTTGTTGCTTTTTATTTTGAAGGCAAACGAAAAAGGAGATTATTTCCCAGTGTGGGGAACATGCCTTGGACACGAAGAGCTTACGTATCTCACAAGTGGTGAAGTTTTACTTGTTAACACCAAGACAGAAGGTTTTGCCCTCCCTCTGAACTTTACCTCAGGTGAAAAATCCATTACATCTCATGTCTGAGTTTTGCTGAGGGGTGTTGTGTTTTATTTGTGATAAATATGTGGGGAAGAATATTTGGGAGGTTTCTGATGATTATTGTGTTAAATTCTTTCTTAGTAAGTTGTCATGACTTTTTGTTTTTATGAAGTCAGTGCAACTCTGCCACTTTAAAGCAGAAATGTGAGCACGAGCCACGTGAAACTAACAGCAGTCAGCAAAAACCACAGTTGTGGCTCGAGTCAGTTGATACTTTGGACCTACAGAAATAATGTGGGTTTAGGTCTCTCTTTTTGTTACCAAGTTGAACAAAATGCATGGGTCCAAAACCTCTTAAACTCGAAGAGCAGGCGATTTTAAAATTTTCAAATTACATCTTTCCTAATAATAAACATTAGCATCACTGTCCCACTTGTACAGGGTTGAAATCAGAGACATCCCTTAAGATAGAGCTGTGCCATTCAGCAAATGTGGCTTCTGTTGGTACTTTATCATTTAACTTGTGAGCAATCCATCTGTGGGCCACAGAGCATTCCCAAATTCTGTCCCTCGGACTCCTTGTGAACGGGAAGGTCACTGAAATGAGTGGTGAAGAAGGATGCGTGTTTTAGTGGGAACTTTAGTAGCAAAGTTGGCTCTTCTCTGGGTCAGAACTGGAGGATGATGGTAATAGCATATTGCAAACCTGTTATTTCACTGATTTTTTTTTTGCAGCCTGTTCTAAAATCATAGAAAAAAGTTTAATACAGTATTCTATTAAATTTGTCTCCAGTTATTAGTCCATCTGCTAGCAACTTGGGTAATGAACAATATCATGTTTTCATTTTTCTTTGTAACAGCTGCAAAAACCAGTAGGTTATTCAAGAATTTCCCTGGTGATGTATTACACGCGTTTGCTACTGAGCCATTGACATCAAACTTTCATATGTGGAGCCTCTCCATGGAGGTACTTGATCATTTTATTTCCTGAACACAAACACATTATTCTCTTAAAATTAGAAATAAATGAGCAAATAACACATCTTTTTTTTTTTTTCCCTTTCCTTAACAGAATTTCACCAAGAACGAAAAGCTTCGTAATTTCTATAACGTTCTGACCACTAACACGGACGGCGAAGTGGAGTTTATATCCACCATGGAAGGTAAGGAAATGAATTTCCTTTGTACACAAACTAGTTCCACAGAGGTGTTTTGACACTGGTGTAATTTGTACCGTGGGCTAGCAGGGTGAGCATCTTATCTTACTTACCTTGCCTTGCCTGTGTTTTGCACCAGGCTTGCTCAGCTCTTTAGAAAGTAAGTGGTTTATCTCGATCAGTGCACTACGAACAGCTCTGCAGTATGGAATTCTTCTGTACAGCAAACTGGCTGTCCTCCAGAACAGCAGTTTGATCAGAAAACCTGATTAGCCTAATGACAGACATCTCCCGTGTGCCTGCAAGTGCTTTATCACAGAGCAGTCATCAGCTGCTGTAAGAGAGTTAAGGACTGGCTTCCCCTTGCTTGTGTCAGGCCTGGCACAGAGCAGATGGAAGCTGCCCCTGGATTGACTGGGCTACCAGGGAGACCCTAAGGCTTGGGTCTGACCCGTGGAACTGCCAAGGAGACCCCACGTGTCTCTGAATGTTTTAGGTTGAGCCATGTTGGCTGTAGATAGGAAGTTTTGAGACCGATACATTCGTAACGTTCTTTTTTAATATATAAATATTAATTCTGAAATGAATCAAATAAAAGTGATGGACAAAAATCTTCTTGCATGGAATGCAGCCCTTCTTCTAGAATATCCAATTTTTTTTCCTTTCAGTTCTGCTGTGACTTTCAACAGAGTTTCAACTTGCTATTTAAGATTCTGTGAAACTGTTGATGAGTGAAGTATTTTTATAGCTTATCCTTTGAGTTCCTTTTGCAGTAAGACTAAGCATATAATTCTTAAAGTATAGACCTTGCTTACGTGCTTTGTGTTTGTTGCAGCATATGAATACCCAATTTATGGTGTCCAGTGGCATCCAGAGAAAAACCCTTTTGAGTGGAAGAATATGCCTGGCATTCCACATTCTCCATCAGCTGTAAAAGCAGCCTATTATATAGCTGACTTCTTCATTAATGAAGGTAAAAAAGTTTATTATCTATAAATGTCAGCTTTTAGAGTGAAAGGTTAGTGAAAATCTTTGAAGAAGACAGAGCTCTTTTTCAGTTGTCAAAGTTCAGTACCTCTTACTGCTTTCTGAGAAGATTACTCTGCGAGCTTTATAGGCTTATAAAAAAACCAAGGGAAACTAGAAATAGAATGGCTTAGTAAAAGTGACATCAAAAGGCCAGGCATTCCACAAACTCTTCTCAGTAAACTGGCTCAAAAGTCTTGTTTGAGCTGTGACTTTCTACCATTTTGAATGATCAGTGTAACATTTTTAGCCTCCCTTCCATAAAGACAATTAAATTTAAAAAAATACTCCATTCATAATTCCAGAGGTTTCTTCAGCGTCAAACTGAGTTAAAGTCATTCAGTGTATTCTCAGTTTTGCCTGCAAAATTTCGGCACCAAGTTTATAAATAAAAAAAACACTTGGGCAGTATTTGGAATGTATCAAAGGGGTGCAATATAATGCCCAACAGTTGTATATTATAGACAACACAAGACGTTTTTGAATTTTACAGAGCTTCTAATTTGTTTGTTTATAGCCTATGAAGCTGGAAGTAACTAATGTGTAAAATTTTGATAATTTATGATACTTCTGGTCTATTTGCTATAAACAATCAGGATATAAATGCAAGAGTATTGGAAGGGATCCAGCTCTTTTTATTCCTTTATTTATAATTACTAAGCCATTCTGCTGAAATACCATTTTCATATTTCAAATGGACTATTTCTGAAATCATCCTACAAGATTGATTTGGACTATGAAGAACATAATCAATAGCCTAATTGAGTTTGGTCTCTAGATTTCATCTCTAATCAACACTCACCTAATTGGAGAACGCAGACAGTGATTTAAAGAAATACAAGGTGTGTGCTGACCTGGTCAGTGAGGGTGTAGAAATAAAAGTTGTGCTTCATAGAAATTCAGGGCTCTTTTGCATAATGTAGTCCTAATCTGCTTTGTGAAAAGGTAACAAAATCACATAAAATTCTTTGTCAGTGTCTGTAAGATTCCTGTATTTTAAGAATTTTGATAGGATACTTATGAGAGACTTAGACAAAAATAAAGGGGAAAATAGGAGAAAACATAGTATAAATCTGGTTTTTTTTGTTCTAAGACAAGAATGCAGCCATGTTTTCTAGTTTTGTTTGCCACATTCTCTGGTATCTGTTTGCACACCGTATTACAGGCAGAAGTGAGATTGCACAAGCCATTATCCAAGTGCCAGCTCTGCTTGCAAGTCCTGTTGAGACACGCAGTGCAGGTGGCTTTTTATATATGTATACACACAAAAAAGTCACTTTTGGATTTGAGATTCTTCAGTTGTAGTAGAACAAACTTGTGTCACACACCTGTATGTGTCTATGTAGCAAATCATGTGGTTTTTTTACTCTCCATTACCTCTCCAATCTGTGTACAGCTGCTCCTACTGAGTACTTCATATCATTACATGGCAATGAGTATTTTTGGTTTATGTTTTTAGCTAACCTAAGGCAGGGTGTCTTCCTTAACTTTGCATATAAACCACAGGGTGAAAAATGTGAATATTTTTTTACAGTCTTGGCTTTAAATTACTTTAAATTTAGTAATAAAATTTCTCACTTCCCTGTGAGAAATTGGACGTAACTGTAATAAAATACTGCTGTAACCAGCTTTCTGAAGATGTATTTTCACAGTTCTTCACACAGTAGTTACTGTAACTCTATTTGCTGTTACACAGAATAACTTGCTTTGCTGAGAAAGATACTGTCAAAGAGAGTAACAGGGAACTGATCTGTACTTCTACAATGTTTTGCAGCCCGGAAGAGCCTACACCGTTTCCCCAGTGAAGATGAGGAAACAAAAGAATTGATTTATAATTATACTCCAATTTATACAGGAAAAAATTCTTCATTTCAGCAGATCTATTTTTTTGATTGAGCGTTGTGTCAAAGGTGTGGTGGTGTTATTTATAAATGAAATACACAGCATTCCATAATTTAATCTGCACATGACAGAAAGCAAGAAAAGTTCTCTTCCTTTACAATGATTTATCCTGTGTTTCTTCTGTGCTGTTGGACCATTAATATAAAAATTCACATTCAATAACGTAGTAATTGTTGTGCATCACACTTTAAGGCAAGCTACAGGAAAAAAAAGCGTTTTTCTTCCAGGGAAGAGTTATTGATTATGGTTATAAACTGGGAAGTAATCAGGTTATTACAAGGAAAAACACTGTATTAATATATTTCAAAATGTGAGAATTATCTTTTTTAAATGTTGTGGACTATGGCTTCGGTACATTGCTTAGTAAAATCTTATCCTTTTCAAATGATTTAACAAATGAGATTTCTGATCTTGGGTTTGTTATAAATACGTGTACATGTACCCAAGTTCTTGACAGGGACTATTTGGTCATTTGAAAAAAATGACCAACGTAATAAGGAGGTATGATAGCAAAGAGACATTTTTGCCTAAAAAGCCCATTTATATCCCATTTGTGAAGCTGTTTCTCTTACACATTCAGTTGTTTGGAGTGCTTATGCCTTGGGCATTGCAAATATCAGGTAAAGTAAGTTTGGATGGCACAGTTAAGTGCTGATTCCACTTTCTGTTTGTTTCAAATTCCTCTTTATATATCCTCCAGGAATTTGTCTAAGAGTAACTGGAGGCAGAGACAGATATGAGATGCAGACGCCCATTTTTTTCTATTTAAAAGAATGTAAACCTTAATGTTTCCTTTACATAATCTGGCTTTTCCTGTAGCTACTGGTAGAATTCTCACTTTGAGTCCAGAGGTAGTTTGGCGTCACCTTAGTAAAGACAATAGTTTCTTTCTGTCTTGTTGGATATTTTAATGCAGCTAGAAATCAAACAGCAGATGAATGTGCACGAGAAACCTGTTGATGTTGAGATAATGTGATAACAGCAGTTGTATTCAATACACTGTGATACCTTTTTTCTTTTTTTTTTTTTTCTTGGTCTTTGCTTTGCTGCACACTTAGTGAAAATTTTGCTGAGTGGTTTTGTGTGATGTCCGAAAAGGAACCGAGATGAGACAATCAAATACAACTCTCCTCTGTTGCACAGCTTCCAAACTCTCTGAACATCAGTGGGGATTTGGAGTTTATGAAGAATTCAGCTTTGTACCTCAGCTCTGTTTTGTAGTACCTTATATGCTCAAGTACCGTATCTGAATAAGGCTGGTACATTTCTCAGGTTTTTCAAGTAAAGGACTTTCTAACTTGTTTTTTATAATGAAACAACTGCCTAAAAGAATGTGAAACGCATTAGTTAAAAAACTGTAAAGAAACATTAACTGTGACTACCATAAAGACACTACCAGGGAATAACAAGTGTAAACATGCGATACATCAGATTGTTTCTACATTTATCAGATCAGCTAAATTCAGTAAATGGAACTCTTTTTTTTTTTAATATAGGGGACTTTATTATATTAACTATATTAGCTGAGTAGAACCAGGAGTAAAAAGAGGATTATGCTCTACAGTTGCCTATAAGTGTAGTTGCTGAGACAGTTACAAACCAAGTCCAGTCTCCTCCTTACTCAGGCTGAGTTCTTTGGGATAGCCCCAAGAACTTGCTGAAGTAAAGGAGGGCAGGATTTAATTTTAAAAACAGGGATCAATCTTGCAAGTGAAATGTCTGCTAACTGCAAATGGCAGTAATTAGTTCCTAAGTGTGCAACTGTAAGGATTATTGTGTGTAATACCACGAGAGAGCAGTGATTGTATTATGAATTTGTGTGTGTCTTTCCTTTATATTCTTTATCTTGTAAAGCCTTGTTTGATGGCACTAATGATTTTTCTATGATACATGAAATAAACCTTTATTCAAGCAGATGTGTATTCTTTTCCCCTTTTAGATACTATGGATGGAACATTAACAATCATTGCCTTTTTATTTCCATCTGTGGCAGTCACAGATCAGGAGGCAACTGTAACTTGTGTCCCCTTGGTGTGGTTGTGTCAACAAGCCAGGTCAGGTTGAGTGAGGCCCATGGGCCAGCACCGACCTACCTACAGCACGGCTCAGGCAAGGGTCAATGCCCAGAGCCTGAGCTTCAACGTGCTTAAATGTGGCTACTGAGCCAAGGGGCAGAAGCTTTCAAGGCTGCCCCAGCTCTTTCTCATGGCAGGCTCATCCCAGCACAGTGTCAGAGCACCTGTGAAGTGGGAAGGGGTTGCAGAGCCCCTGTACCCCACCCAGTACCCTCTGGGCTCCAAGAGCTGTGAGCAAAGCAACTGCTGTCTGCAGTGTTCAGTGAAAGGAGAATTTCTGTCTGTTCCTTAGAAGACCTGATGTGTTCCATCAAGTTCTCCTCTAGTCAGAAGCAAACTATAGGAACCTTGAGTGCACAAACTTCAATATATGAAGTTCCACCTAAATATGAGGAGGAACTTCTTTCCTGTGAGGGTGGCAGAGCCCTGGAAGAGGCTGCCCAGAGAGATGGTGGAGTCTCCTTTTCTGGAGATATTTCAAACCCACCTGGACACGTTCCTGTGCGACCTGCTCTGGGTGGACCTGCTCTGGCAGGAGAGGTTGGACTAGATGATCTCCAGAGGTCCCTTCCAACCCTATGTGATTCTGTAACCTAGAATTGGCTAGCAGTAACCCACTTAAAAATCTGTTTTTAAGAAATTTCAGTAGACCTTTTCTCTGATTTACAGTATGTGTTTTGATTGTCCAGACTGAACTTCTAACGGTTTTCAGGATGAATGCTGGAAGGAGAAGAAGAGGAGCCTGTGGCGTATTCAGAGTATGGCTTCTGAGCCTGATCATCCTGCTTCCTTCTGTGTGGGGGGAAAGCATCCGCGGATCAGCAAGGTAACCCTGTGTGTCTTGCAGATTATATTAAAACATCTTTCAGAAGGAATAACTCGAAATGTTTTTCTCTTTGTACTGTGCTGTTTTTACCACTAGATGGCCCACAAGAACCAGTGTTTCATGCCATTTTGCAATCGACTGTGGTGGTGTCCAGAAAATTTACAGCCACCTGTTGTATAAGATATTTACTGTTCTCTGGTATTTACTTACGTACCAGTGTATTTGGGATGTTGGGGAAGGAGAAGGGAGGAGACAGACTAAAACTGGAATCTTACTGGCATAACTGGCCAGGTTGGCAAAACTGAGGAGGGAAACGGAGAGGACATGATCATAGGAGTAATTAAGCTGGCATTAAGGTTTTGATTCCAAATATTTGATTTGAATATGTGAAATCTTTGAGCATTAGCTGGAGGTGACTGAAATGACATGCCTGTTCTCGTGTGGTTGTTCCTCCCCTGTAGCTACAGGTGGCCTCTAGGTTCTTTTTTCTATAAATATAAAACTTGCTCATGCAAAACAGGAGAGCTTTGATGGGAATAACCGAGAACCTGAGCTCAGAAAACCTTTGCCTGGGAGGCAGGAAAGACCAGTTTGAATTCCTTCGGGTAAGGAAGAAACATCCCGAGTGAAGTTGACTGAGTTAAAGAGGGAGAGCCTAACCCACAAGCTGATTTGTGGGGGGAAAAAATGCCTGAAACAACCCACCCCAAGCCTCACTGCCTTGGGGCTGACCAGCTCTGTGAAATTCCCTAGCAAGGTAGTGATTCCAAAACAGAAATTAATATCTGACCCTATTCCCACCTCAGTGCTGACGAGCTTATTGGAAGGCTAATTTTCAACATTTTTCACCTTCTCACCTCCAGCCACCTTAATCACTCCTGTGGGTGCCACTCAGAAAAAAGGATATTGAAAGCTGGGCCACGCTGCACTTTGGGGCAGATTTCCATAGAAATTAGCAGCCTGTTGGGGAATGGAGGTTCTTTTTTTTTTTGGAACAGCAAAGTAGAGGGACAGTTTGAAGAACCAGGAAGAACAATAATGGCTAGTTTCCCAGTTGTGCATTCTCCCTGCATTATCCTAATGAGGCAGGAGTCCTGAGGGGAGAGAAATCACACATTTTATTTTATTTTTAGCTGGGGTTGGTTTTTTTTTTGTTTTTTTTTCTTCTGTGGGGTTCACTGTAGGTGGTGGTGGTGTCAGAAAAGCTCTGGGAGTTGGCTAGCCTTCAAGTCCCATTAAGGTTTCTAATTGCCTGTCCAAATTATTTTGGTTTGAGTACTTACATGGAAGACAAATTGACAGATACGGTGAGGTGATTGATTACCTTCTCTCGTTAGCCTTGTGTCTTTCCCAAGGGCAGGCCACGGCTTATTTATAGGGCAAATAGTGAGGAATATCCTGCCCAGGGCCACCTGTTGATCAGGATACCATTCCAGCTTTCATCACTTCCTCCTCTTATCTGTTTCATAACCTAAGCAGTACGTTTTAAGAGCCAACTTTTTCAAGGAGAAGATATATTCTTATATATAACCAACTCTTATATATAACCACAAAATTTCCAAGACCCTTTCATCCAAAAAGCCCAGACCATCTAAAACTAGATATCACGATTTGAAGGAGCACTTGAACAAGGCATTTGCTTCAAACTTAAGGAAAAAAAAAATACCTCTCAAGTTCTCTTCTTTGTGACTCTTGGAAATGTAGCAAACAAACACCCCTCACAACCAAGCTTTCTCTAAATGAAAAGCAAAAATACAACAAAAGAAAAAGCTGAAGGGAGTAAATTCTAGCAACTGTTGCTTCCTGTCATCAAAGCAATTGGGTTGAGTCCTACTAGCTTGGGGCTAGCCTAGCTTCTGTTGATGATCTGGTCTGGCAGGTGTTTCTCTGTGTTTTTGCAGTTACACAAGTCCAAGAGCTGATTTTATACAAGTGTAATTTCTTATGAAGAGTAGATCAGCAAAACCAGAAAGCCTGAAATAGCAAATTTTCTAGCTAGGAGCACATTAGGAAATTAGTTTCTCTCTGTGACCTTCTTGAGGCACCAGCACCAACGGGTTGTAATCACCTTCTGAGTTCAGCTTCAGAGCAGGAAATTTAAACTTCCCATATCTGTACTTCACTGGGATTTACTCAGCAGCTCTCACACCAGGCTGAGTCCTCAGGGCCTGCTTTTTCAAAAGACAAGGAGATGTATTGTTGTGACCAATTACTCCATTCTTGTTACATTTTATTAATAATAATGTCAGTATTAGTGTTAAAGAAGGGAAACAAAGTACAATGAAGAGTTTAGAAATCATTTCTGAGATTTTTTTCCAGAGTTCCTGGCAGAACAGAATTCCAATTCTCCCCCTGGAGGGAGCTAGTCTTCGTAATCCTTCTGGGCTTCCAAATTAATCACTAGCATTTACACCATTGAACCGCTGATGGAGTTTGATAGAGGACACTTGCAGCCTCTCAAAGCAGATCTAAGCATGTCTTGTACTTCCAGAGGAAAAGAGAGAAATCTGAAGAACCTTATTCCCTGATTTCGCCTTCATTTGAGGAATTTGTGCTGATTATTTCTCACTAACATTTGCAAGAAGCATCTTCAGTTCACCCTTTCAACCCAGAGTACCAGTAAATCTTTTGCCTCTGGAGTTCCACCCACAACAGTTTCATTTGTTCTTTATGCTACTGAACTGAAAACAACTTTATTTTCCTCTTACTAGAAACATAAGCTGGTTCACCCTTCATCCCGAGGCTCTGAGCTTTCCTTCAGGTTTCTCACCCCTCCCAAGGATGAATTTGAACACATCCTTGTGATTTTCCCACTTTGGCTCTTACAGCCAATGCTACTTTGCAGCTCTTTAGGGAGCTTTTTATTCTTAACTGGCAGTGCTCTTTCCCTTCCTTAGTTGCATTTCCTTCCCCAAGAAAGCCGTTCAGAATCAATCAGCAGTTTCCTCTTTATTTTCCACGCCCAGGGAGTCTGAGACAAATGAAATGACTGAATCTGGACTCGCTTCCAATTGTTTTAACTGAAAGAGATGTGAAACCTGTGCTGTGGATATAGCGTGGCTTTTAGCCACACCTTCGTGGCAGTGAGTGGGGAAAAGTTCCGGTACAAATGAAAATGTATCTCCATACATAAATTTTATTTTAAGAGAAGCTGTTCCCCATCACATCAGTGTGGGGAACACCAAACCAGCCAATAACACCCCTTTGAACAGCAGGGGTTTCTGGGCATCTTTTGTTTCCCCAAATTCCTCACTTGAGCATTTTGATAGATGAGTCCAGGCTATTTTATAATAAACCACCCTTTTGACAACGGTTCCTGCAAAGGCTCAGTGTAGGTGGTGATGGTCACACCAGGCCTTTGGGGTTAAACCCCCTGATGTCTCCTTCTGCGTCTCTCTGTGGCGGTCAGGCCGCAGCACTGCCTGGGGGAAGAATGCAAGTCGTGTGGCAGATGAGGTTTGTCACGTCAGGGTTTCAGCAGTCACACCTAATCTGTCACCTCTCGCTCACACTTAGGCAATGGAGGAGTTTCACTTTTCTAAGAGCAGAGCAGGCCTGAGGCTTGTGTTTTACACGTGTGCACAAAGCATGCCATCTATTTGTAGTGTTCACAAAGGACTTTACGTGATATACTCAGAAAGGTCATAAGGTACCAAATGATGTTCTGTCTTCATTCTTGATGCTTTGAGGTCTGGAGCACCTCTCCTATGAAGACAGGCTGAGAGAGTTGGGGTGGTTCAGCCTGGAGAAGAGAAGGCTACGGGGAGACCTTAGAGCCCCTTCAGGTACCTAAAGGGTCTAAAAGAGAGATAAGGAAGGACTCTCTATGAGGGAGAGGAGCAATAGGACAAGGGGGTAAGAGTTTTAAACTAAAAGTGGGGAGATTTAGATGAGAAACTAGAAAGAAATTCTTTCCTGTGAGAGTGGTGAGGCACTAGAACAGAGAAGCTGTGGCTGCCCCATCCCTGGAGGAGTTCAAGGCCAGGCTGGATGGGGCTTTGAGCAACCTGGTCTGGTGGGAGGTGTCCCTGCCCAGGGCAGGGGGGTTGGAACTACATGGTCTTTAAGGTCCCTTCCAACCCAAACTATTCTGTAATGCTTCATATGAGATAAAATTAATACCTTTATAGCACAATTAAATTATTTCTATTTAGGAATTATATCTTATTATTCTAATAAATGGGATTTTTTTCTCTTCTGCTACTTGGGACCTTGATGGGGTAGCAGTGCTTCCTCTCCTGCTCTCCTTTTCAGTTTGCTGGCACCCATGATATATCAAGAAGTGAAGGGCCAGGCTTGCAGAGGTGACATCAGCCCCATCCTCTGCTCCCAGAGGCTTTCTCCCCCAGCAGCAGACATGCTTCCTTACTGCTGCCCTTGGGCTGTCTGGTCCCAGAAGGATGGCAGTGACCACACTGTCTCCCAGAGCATCCTCATAGGCAAGCTTAGGAAGTGTGGGGTAGATGAATGGACAGTGAGGTGGACTGAAAACTGGCTAAAAGATGGAACCCAGAGGGTTGTGATTAGGGGCACAGAATCCAGCTGGAAACCTGTAACAAGTGGTGTTCCCCAGGGGTCAGTACTGGGTCCAGTCCTCTTTAATATATTCATCAATGACCTGGACGAAGGGATGGAATGTACCCTCAGCAGGTTTGCTGATGACACAAACCTAGGAGGGGAAGCTGACACCCCAGAAGGCTGTGCCACCATCCAGAGAGA
>BJBW01006653.1:2325-16831 GCA_004320125.1 Scolopax mira
TCTGATCAACACCTATAAATACTTCAAGGGGGGGGTGTCAGGAGGATGGGGCCAGGCTTTTTTCAGTGGTGCCCAGGGACAGGACAAGAGGGAACGGGCACAAACATGAACAGAAGAAATTCCTTCTAAAGATGAAGAAGATCTTCTTTGGGGTGAGGGTGGCAGAGCCCTGGCAGAGGCTGCCCAGAGAGGTGGTGGAGTCTCCTTCTCTGGAGACATTCAAACCCACCCTGGAGACGTTCCTGTGGGACCTGCTCTGGGTGGCCCTGCTCTGGCAGGGGGTTGAACTAGATGATCTCCAGAGGTCTCTTCCAACTCCATGTGATTCTGTGATTCACAGATAAATGCTCTTCACAAAGAACGGATTATTATTTGAGGCACTTACAGCAGAGGTCTCCCATCCTGATCCGTTTTTTTTCCTAACCCATCTATCTTGTGCACTGAAAAGTCATGATAGGTTGGGGGGTTTCTTTTGGATTTAGTGAAATAAGTTTCTCTTCAGAGATTTCGGCAAAAGAACATTTTAAGCATCTATTTATAGAGCAGTGCACGGGGATCTGCAGTAGTCAGAAGGAAAAAGAAATGAATGATAAATTATCCAACGTGAAACTGCAACAGAAAAAACGGATGATGTCCCTGTTCAATTCCTTGCTCTACAAAGGCTCAGTAAAAGGATTTGTCCCCTTAACCAAGTAACAAAACCTACAGCCTTTAACTTCTTTGGTTTTCAAATCAAAGAAGTCTCAAAAGGTCCACCAACTCAGCCTTCTTTAGCTGACAAGCAATCGGCTACCGAACTTACGCAGACCTTTTTTCCCAAATGTTATATTTGAATCAGAGCTAGCAAGGAGAAAAAAAAAAAAGAGAAAATCCTGTTAGTCTTCATTAAAATCATGCCTTGCTCAGCTGGCATGGGTTCTACTTTCATGAGATTTATGAGTTCATGATCCTGACAGCTCTCCATGAGTTCTTTCTGGAGAAAAAAAAGGAACAGTGAAAGTAATGACTGAAATGCTACAGCAAAATCATGAGGGAAGAAAAATTTTCCATGGTTAATCAGTCTACTCTTTCCTTCACCAGTGCTCTAGAAAATTACACTTCTCTGCCACTCCCAGAAAAGAGCAAAAGTCTGCTAGACAGGAGATCAGCTCGTAGGAAGTATAGTCTTCTTCCTTGGACATCCCTCTTCTAAATTACCAAGGACAGTATTTCCTGCACACACAAGCAGCAACACGCCACAGAAAGGCTGGGAGGCCTCCTTTTCTGTATTTCTGTCAAAATGTAGTTAAGAGACTCCTTCACATCACAATGAACCCTTACAGACCTGAACCCAGAACCCTCACATGAACATACCATGAGAATTCAGCCTTCTCAACTTGAAGGTAGTGACAAATTCAACAAACCACATGTATAACCTAAACAGGTGATTCTAAGTAAAATGAAATCTTTCAATCCTGACAGCGGTGGGCTGGGGATGAGGCACATTGCCTTATCCTTGGTGAAGGCTTTGAAGCAAATAGCTGATTCCTGAGAAGCTGCTGACAGAGAATATTTATGTAAACATTAAAAATTGTCCCACTGAGTCAGGTAGCAAAGGCCAGTTCAGTGTCCTGTCTTGAAAAGTGTCAAGAAACGGAACTCAGGGAATGGTATAAAAGCAGAGAAGAATAAAATCTAAGTGCCCCAGAAGGAACTGGTACTTCCAGCCACACACAGTTCAAGCTGATATGTGAGGCAGAGGTGATATGAGATCACTAATCCATGACCAAATTCTCTTCCATTAATTTATATAATCATTGCTTTAAATTCACATAACTTTTTAGGTATTCCACAGCTTAAGTTTTGCACAAAGATAATAAAGAAAACCAAGAACTTTACAACAGAGCCATTGTAACACTGCTGTGGGACCATGAGGATATACCCAAAACCCAGACCTAGTGTTGCAAAAGGACAGGGGTTATTTTGTGCATAAGTGGGGGGGGGGGGTAGTTGCATGTGTGGTCATGTCCCTGACTCTGATGAGGGGAGAATGAACTAAGATCCTAAAGGCTGGGGCAAGTTTTATGATGAGTACTTAAAATAGCTTTTCTTAAATTTTCCTTAAATTGTTTACTGTTGACCTCCTTCAATAATTTTAGGCTGGTGATGAGGGGCATCAGCTGGTGCTGTTTCACCTTTCTATTTGTAAGTTTAAAGAAAGAAAAGTCTTGGGTATGGTCAACAAGTACAGAGAAGGTCTCTGAGAACAAGGAAAACCCACATGGTTCTTCCCTCTAAACCTGCCCTGGAACTTCAGCAGCACAGAGAATGCTAAACTGCTGGGGCACAGATTTTTCAGCTGAGACAAAAAGCAAACATTGTGCCCACTCAATGAGCTTCACACAGAAAGCCGAGCTTCAGTACCCAGGTAAATTCCTCTTTGGGTGGTGACTCTGGAAATTTACCTCCAAAACTTCAGTTCAGATGTTCCTTGTTCCTCACTCTAGACTGTTGCATGGTCAACCCATGGCAGCTTAGTACCATTCCTGTGTTTCAGCAACACACCAAAGAAAATACAGAAACATCTCAATGTATCCTCTACAGCCTGGGACACTTCTATAAAGGAAACCCAGAGTATTTCTGGGGAAAGGGCAGTATAAAACAGAGGTCAGAAGAAAAATACAGGCATCTTTCCTGAGGCTAGGAGAAAGCATGCTGTGCTAAACAATTTAATAATTAAATTGAAGAAGAAAATACCATTGTAATTAACATACAAAGAACCAGCCTGGCCTAGCTAATCTCATCACGAGGAGATCGAATAAAGTAGCACGCGTTTTATGGAGCAATTTAATCTGGCAAGCAATTAATCGTAAGAGCACTAAGTCAAACGGATAGATTTCCCTTTAAGGAGATCACATTCATCATCCGTAATGTATTCCAAACTGCAATTCGTTAGCCAGCCCCTGAATTTTACAGTAGACATTTACTGCCTTCCTTCAGCAGGGAAGTGGTCCCTGACTGACAGGAGGGAGGGGCTTCCATGGCTCTGAACCAGGCAGCCTATTAGCACTAATGTGTTCCGAATCGTTGATGCAGGAAACAAATAACTTACAAAAAGCAGCTACGAGTTTTTACAAGCCTTGTACTTTAGATTACACTAGGTATTTACACGATAACACAATGGGATTTACCAGACTAATCCGCTGCCCAACCTGGGCTGATCCATCCCCGTAACGCCCTGGAGCTGGTGTCCTTACTAATAGGGCCAGGGGGGTAATTAAAATGAGAACCTCAGCAAGGCATCTCTTACCTGACTCCTCCTGCTGTCAGTTTGGGACTGGCTCTCTCCATCCTCTCATATTCTCAGCTAGAAGAAAATCCTTCCCTGACTCGTTTCATATGGAACTAGATCCACTTTGACAGTTTTTCCAGCGGTTTGTAAAAACATCTCCTACCCTCAGTGCTCCTCATGTTAGTAATCCTTTTACTTCCAACTTTTATTTATTCATGCTACTCCCTGCCTATTTGTTGAAGTTACAAGTTTCCCTTTGGCTTCAGAAGCTGGTCCTCCTCGCTTGTGTTCCCACCACACCAGTAACCACTAGTGTCCCCTTTGCTGGATTGGCCAAAGCACCAAGAGTTCTCTGCGAGGAAATGATGATTCCTGTTACTTTGCACCTGTCCCCATCCAAGTTTATCTTTGTAGAAGATGAATTTGAAGGCCTCCTCTCTTCCAAGGAAAGACTTTCTCTTGAGTATTTTCCTGTCTTATTGTATAGAGGGTATTACTGTTCTCGTGCTCGAGTGCACTGTCTGGATCATGGAGACAGCGGCCTGAAAGCAACCACAGCTCACATCCTCCAGGTGTCCTTGGGCCCAACCTGATTCCCCTCCAAACACAGAAAGTGCTTTAAAAAAAAAGTGCTATCAAACAGAAAAAAAGGACCCCAAGAACCATGCAGTGCATTGAAGTTTTAACAGGGGCCACTGAACTTTATCAGAAGACACATGTCAACGTTTCACTTCATCTAGAAACCAACCAAGAATCACTCAACTTAAGGGAGGCTGCAGATTATGTGTAAAAAATAAACTAGAGAAAAAGTTTGCTAGAGAAATACAGTTTCTGCCAGCGCCTTCCTGCCCCACTGTCACTCAGAATCAATTCCAAAGATAGATTTCTTCAGACTAATGACAGGATGAGATCTATGCCTGGCTGCTTTCAGTTCTCTTCCATCTTGATAATTTCCCTTATGCTCCACTCAGGCTGAAGGCATGAATGTAAATTAACCCCATGCTAAATCATAATTAAATAAATAGCCCTGGAGATAAAGTGCAATGAAAAAAAAAATTAAAAAAAAAAGAAGATCCATGAGCTATGTTTCAGACTAAATTCAGTGAGTATTGTCTCATTCCAAAACCAGATAAAACTCATATTAAACTTCTTAGGAATAAATACTGCTTTTCTGTACTGTCAAAAAAAAAAAAAAAAAAAGCACTGGTGAAAACTTATAAAAGCAAAATCAATCAAAATACAGATTTTGGTACTCCAGAGGGAGAAAAAACACAGCCAAAAGATGGCTACTTGAGAAAATCTCCTGATGGCTAAGCTTGAAACTTCTCTAACCTGAACCTAAGTGCAGAGTATTGTTTCTTGATGCCTTCCTGCTATATAACATCATACTTACAATTAGACCGATACCACATTAAAAAGACAGCAAGTGCAGGCACAATTCATTTAACAATTAATCTACCCTAGCTATCATTTTCACTTGTCATTAACTCCCTCTTAAATGCCCTGAATTTCATATAACCATAGACTCTTCCTTTAGACACACACACGGGGGAATATACCATTAGAGCCGTTACTCAGAGAAGTGCTCTCTGTCCCCGTCATCAAGCACAGCAATAATCACACCGAGCAGCTTCTTCTCACACTGACTGCGAGGCAGAGCTGGTCTCAGCAGCAGGATCCAGTTTCCTGGTAAGTTCACAGAGAGCAGATAACACTGGGCATCTGCAGCAACACACACCATCAGGCTTCAAGGTTTTTACCCTTTACTGGTCTTTCAGAGAAAGAAAATAAACACCAAGCACCACACACTCCCACAGTGGGAGGAGGGAGGTCATCCTGCCCCTCTGCTCTGCACTGGGGAGGCACCATCTGGAGCACTGGGACCAGTTCTGGGCTCCCCAGTTCCAGAAGGACAGGGAACTGCTGAAGAGGGGACAGCAGAGGGCTACAAAGATCATGAGGGGCCTGGAGCATCTCTCTGATGAGGACTCCCTCTGAGGGACTTGGGGCTTTTTAGTCTGGAGAAGAGAAGGCTGAGGGGGGATCTGATCAACACCAATAAATACTTCAAGGGGGGGTGTCAGGAGGATGGGGCCAGGCTTTTTTCAGTGGTGCCCAGAGACAGGACAAGAGGGAACCGGCACAAACTTGAACATAAGAAGTTCCATCTCAACACAAGGAGGAACTTTTTTCCTGTGAGGGTGGCAGAGCCCTGGCAGAGGCTGCCCAGAGAGGTGGTGGAGTCTCCTTCTCTGGAGACATTCAAACCCCACCTGGAGACGTTTCTGTGGGACCTGCTCTGGGTGGCCCTGCTTTGGCAGGGGGTTGGACTATACCAACTAGAATTCCTCATCCTAAGTGTGGGCAACATCACATGTTTGTTTAGAATAAAAGGCCTTTATCCTGCCCCTCAAAGCACTTTCCAGCTACATTTTCTACTGTGGACAGAAGCGTTTTTTTCACAGTACCCAAAGCCATCACTGAAATTCAGTGTTCAGAGTTTGAAATCCTCTTTCCCTTGGCCACAAAGGTTACATGACTCCCCATCCCACACAGACTTAAAAACTTGCCATAATCCAACTAATGAGAAGAAAAATGTCACTGTAATTAACACACAAAATGATGACCTAATTAATCACTAAAGCAGCAACATGAAAAAAGCTTTTGGGCTTTCAAAGTCTCCTAGCAAAGTCAGGCACAAGGATTCCCAGGGAGCTTTTAAGGTCATTCCACTTTCGGCCATACTCAAAAGAAGACACATTTGAAGCCATGTTTTTATCTCCCCTCAAACAGGAGCCCCCTGCAGCGAGATGCCTTCAATGGGTCAGCAATCTCCTACTCATGACTCCCAAGTAGCACCCAGGTGCTCACTATTTGGGCTCAGGCAGTATCATCTCAAGCTCAGGACCCAAACCGAAAGTTTAGGCAGTGGTTATATTAATACTGCTCTTAACAACTAGAATCATAGAATTGTCTGGGTTGGAAGGGAGTTTTCAGATCGAGTCCAACCATCAACCTAACTGGGATAAAAACCATCACTAAATCATGTCTCTAAGCACTATGGCAACCCCTCTTTGAAATCCCTCCAGGGATGGTGCCTTGAACCACCAAGTTTGCAAATGCCACCCTGTACTACACCAGCACATCAAGAGCTCTGCGAAGAGTCACGTCAGTGAACTGATGACATGGACATAAACTTAAAAAACATTTTGCAGCATATTAGCCTAAAACTGGTGTAACAGGTCAATGCTGCTAAGAGAGAGTGTCCTGCTGTCCCTAGGCTGTACGCACACCTTCCACAGGGCTGACACAACCACTCACATAATCTGTATGCAATGAGCCCGGGCTAAAATACAGTGTTTTGTTCTAATTTTCCTGCCTAGATGGTTTTATCTTGGGTCAGGTCCCCAGTCTCCTCCTGCACACGGCAGGCTGCTCCTCACAGCAGAGAGGGAGGAATGAAGACAGAGGAATCCTCCTGCTCAGCAACCCCATCAGTCTATAGCTGCCCCAGGCAATCCAGCAGCACGGGCTGAGGAACCACGCTGGGAAAGTTTTGCCAGAGCAACATCCTTAAACCCTTATCAGCATGAGATATCAGAATCCGATAGCCTTCACAGATGAATTCTTCATGAGATCACTGTTACCTCAATGCAGTTGGCTTTGATAGCTGAGGAACAGCCAAGCACGTTGCTGACTGCTGAACCTTTACGGTTAGAGCAGCCCTTGAGATAGGCAGCAGATACCTGACCTCAAAGCTAAGGCTGTGAGAAATTGCTACCTCAGAAGCATTATGCCATTGTTTTCCGAATTATTCTTCTAGCTACAAGACTTAGAAAAAAATATTAACAACTAAAAAAAGATGATAATAACAAAAGGCTGCGTTCTGGGATTCCCAAAGAGCCAGCTTAATTCAGACCATCTGAACCTCTGATGTATTTTATGGTCTCTAACTGGACACACAGATACTAGAGCCCAAAATATTTTCACATTTCAGAAGAAAAAAAAAATAAATCACAACTAACTCGAGCTCCCTTTTTTCCTCCAGGCAGCATTTGACTTTCACCTTCCTCTTGGTTATACCAACTGGTATTTACTGACTGCTGCGAAACCAGCCCCTGTGAGCCGATCTTCTCTGACTTCAGTGGGAAGAGCTCCTAAAATCCAAGCACCTTAACTTTGTTCATGAAAAGATACACACTTCCCAGCTTTCAAAGCCCTAGAAACGAGATGCCCTCCTCCCATAGCTCCCTGGGAACTGAGCTCCAGATTCTGGTGCAATCTTCAAACACACTGCAGTTACGCTAACAATGTATTATCCTTGCTTTCAGTTCAAGATAAGGTAGGCACTTCATTACCTTAATGAGCAGATGTACTTAATGAGCAGGTACTTTGTCAATTTGGTCCTAAAGGAAGAATTAAGAGAATAGGGCATTTACATTTCTAGAGCAAAACCAAATTTTAGGGCCCCCCCACTAGTATAAGTTAATAAGAAATACATGTTACTGGATTTTGAAAAGCTTTTTTTTTTTCTTTGTAAGTACACATCCCACAGCCCAGACTTTCAGAGGGAATAATAATTCTGGCTGCTGCTGTGAGCAACAGATTTCTTTTAAACAGAAAGAGCAAAACAGCATTATACTACAGCATTTTTCAAGGGATAAAGGTGTTATTTAAGCTCACGATGATTTTTACATTGTTTGGGTTATGAAGAAAGCCGCTTAGTGTTCTCTCTCCGTTAAAGCAAATCCTGAAAACTAGATTTGAGACCAGTGAAGACCAGAGTCCCTTATATTTACCCAAAGAATATGGACAGCACGGCCAAAGTTTCAATAAGCTACAAACAGCTGGTTCAAACTGTGCTTCAATCGTCTTCCAGTAGGGCCAGTTCTTGGGGCCAAAAGAATCTGGTTGCGGAGGTTATTCATGTCGTGCTTCCTGGCTGCATCAGAGCTACCAACAAAAACGTTGACTGCAAGGTTGAAATCTATCAATTAGGAATTGAACTCAGGCCAGCCACAGTAGCAGAGAAATAATTAAGACTGCTCTTGTAAACAGGATGAAACAATACAACCATTCAAAGCGAGAAAGCAGTAGACCTTTTTGGATTTTCGTGCTGCAACAAACCCCCTGAGATGCTTACAAGACCTCCTCCTGGCTTTGCAGCACATGCTTTAACGAATTACTGAGCTCATCCAGAACTTCCCTATGCCCAGCAACAGGATTTGAGGCCAAAATCACAGAATCTTCATGGTTGGAAGTGACATTGAGTCCAACCATATACTCACGCATAAAAAAACACCATACCTCCCCAAAAACACCAACAAACACCAAAAAAACCCCACAAAACAAGACACCCAACACAACAATCTTGGCCACTAGACCATGCCCTCAAGTGTCACATCTACACCTTTCTTAAATCCCTCCAGGGATGGGGACTCCACCGCCAGGCTGTTCCAGTGCCTGACCACCCTCTCAAGAAAGTCATTCTTCCCAAGATCTCATCTAACCCTCCCCTGCCCCAACTTCACACCATTCCCTCTGCTCCTGGCATCATTCCCTTGGGAGAAGAGGCCAACCCCCACCTCTCTACCCCCTCCTTTCAGGGAGCTGCAGAGGGCAAGGTCTCCCCTCAGCCTCCTCTTCTCCAAACTAACCATGCCCAGTTCCCTCAGCCTCTCCTCCTGGTAGGACTTGTTCTCCAGACCCCTCCCCAGCTTGGTGGCTCTTCTCTGGACATGCTCCAGCACCTCAATTTCCTTCTTGTGGTGAGGGGCCCAGCCCTCAAGGTGAGACCTCACCAGTGCTGAATATTTGCAAATATCTGCAAACAAGTCAGGAAAGTAACTTCTTACTGATAAATATTATATCCACTTCTAAAATAAACCAAACCCACTCCCAGGGCTAACATAAGTTCTCCACTACTTTTCTATTTCTACAGAGAAGTATTTGGCAAGCAAAGCAAGAAAGAATTTCTCGCCTGGTGCCACACTTCAGACCAGGCAGTGCAAAGTCACTCACACTAATCAAACTGGAGATTCTTTCACTTTTCTCCTCTAGTGACATCTCTCAAAGCTCCAGACCCCAAATTCACTAGCACCCAACTATGTGCCAAACTTTGTCTTTCCAGGGCGGAATACACAGCTTCCAAGAAAAAAGTTGCTGGCAGCTAAACTAACTCCTTCTTGTAAACCCACAATCTACATTAATGGATCCAGTAAATGAGATCTGCAGACAGGAATTCCCCAGTTCCCAGAGAAGCTGCATTTGATCCAGAGCAGATGAAACCTGGGTTGCAACCCCAGATGTAACGGAGGTGACATTTCTTGGGAAACTTTGCAAAGTAGCCTGCAGATCCTGGCTAACTTCCCAAAACGTTCCGATCTGAAGGAAGAAACATTTCCAACAACATGGCCAGAAAGATGAAGGCCCACAAGTGGGTAAACTCTGGAGTGTTCACCTTGAAAGAATCACAAGGACTAAGATACCGGCTGAAGTGAGGAAGAAAGTGCCAAACAGTGGCTGTGCTGCAGAAGAGCTTCCTTTCTGCCCACACAATCCTCCTTTGAAGAGATGCCTCACCCCTACAGCAATCCTTACAGAACATCCGAGATACACAAGTGGATCCTTTCACAAGTTCCTCTTAAAAGGGCAACTTGTTGACTTTATGACACAAAGGAGACAAAATAGGCTGATACAATTGCAGACATTGGAAAGACGCTACAGAAGTCAGTGAAGTGAGGCTGCCATCCTCAGGAATAAATCATAGAATCCCAGAATGACATGGGGCTGGAAGGGACCTCTGGGAATCATCTAGTCCAACCCCCTGCCAGAGCAGGGCCACCCAGAGCAGGTCCCACAGGAACGTGTCCAGGTGGGTTTGAATGTCTCCAGAGAAGGAGACTCCACCACCTCCCTGGGCAGCCTCTGCCAGGGCTCTGCCACCCTCACAGCAAAGAAGTTCCTCCTCATGTTCAGATGGAACTTCTTATGTTTGAGTTTGTGCCCATTTCCTCTTGTCCTGTCCCTGGGCACCACTGAAAAAAGCCTGGCCCCATCCTCCTGACACCCCCCCTTGAAGTATTTATTGGTGTTGATCAGATCCCCCCTCAGCCTTCTCTTCTCCATCACTTTAAGTTCATCCCCACCACAATCCAAAAAGTATTGCTTACTTTGAGGATAACATTTTAGAAAGTGATGACTTTCAAGCACATGGAAGAAAACAAGCCATGGCCAGAAGCATTTCTTTGCCATACAAGCAGCTTCACTGAAAAACAGCATCAGCTGTAGAAACCTTAAGTCACCACACAAAGAAATTAATCCTCCCAAAAACCTACTGCAAGAAAAAAAAAGGAAAAGTTCATTAAAGAGAAAACAGGCTTGACATTGTCAGAGTCCCTTCCCGGGCAGCAGGGACTGAACTTGAAGTTACTGGCAGAAAGAAGGAAGGTGACCTGAGATGCACCTGACGTGCTGAACCACGCTGCTGTGCTGGTGGAACCGGTCCACACAACACCACTCAACGAGCAGATTTGCTCTCTGGATTTGGGCCAGGGGCAGAGACAGCATTTAATTAAGCCGCTGCATGAATGAGAAACAATGAAGGAAATTTATAGCGGAACGAAATTGGCTCCGGCTCCATCGGAGCAGCACACCGAGATGAATCAGTAAATAAAGAGCAATAACTGAAAACTAACACCGTTGTCTCAAGAAGAAATTAGATAAAGTAAGAAATGCAAACTGAAGTTAGGTGACTGGAGAAAAACTCTGAACATTAATAAAAATACTAGAAGCACAGGTAAAGGGCCATCACAAGAGGAAAAAACACTCCCTGAGATAGGAGTGCCACTTTCTTTCTCTTTTTTTATTCTTCTGTTAATATGTTGCTGGTCACAACGGCCTGGAAGTGAGATCTTTCCATCTTTCCTTTCAACCTGTGCTGCTTCTGCTCAGGTGCCAGCTAATGCCAGAATCTGTTCATGGCAAAATCTGTTGCTTCTAGCAAATAAACTTTCCCTACCAGAATACTGTAGGGTCAAGTGCAAACCAAGCAGATAAAGTCTGAGTTACCCAAGCTCTGCCGTACCCCCCGGGGTATTTCAGGAATTCTCCTGTGCCAGAGTTCCTACATGACAAGAACAGGACACAAGAAACACACGAAATGACAAGGCAGGTTTTACTAACTCTGCTCCTTCGACAAGTGAAGTGATTACAGGTCACTCGAAAAGACCCAGAACCAAGCCAGAATCCTCAGCTAGAATCCACTTACTTTTGGCTTTTCTGCATAGTAATTTTTTCAGGCTATCACTCAAAAAATATGATTAATTAATTATTCAAATAGTTTACATTCACAAAGCTTGAGAGTTTTCTTACAGCAGTATCTGCTACAACTTGGCAAAATTACATTAGGAAGTGCCAATAAAATTCGAGTTACTCTTTGGGTTTTGTTTGGGTTTTTTTTTTTTTTAAGAAAAGCTACAAGTTGACTGTCTTGTACTAAGCCTGTGATCTGAGCTCAGGCAGACTAATGAGTAGTGACAGCATGTCAGAGGTCATTACCATTAAACACACCTCAGCGAACAATTCAATGGAGTTGTTACTCCACCGGTGGTAGCCCTCACAACCCTGTTCAAGAATCCATCGGGAAGGAACTCCAGGCTTCCATCGGGAAGGAATTCCAGGCCACGTCGGGCAAACCCAAATCATAGAATCATATGGGGTTGGAAGGGACCTCTGGAGATCATCTACTCCAACCTCCCCATCAGAGCAGGTCTACCTAGAGCACATTGCACAGGAACGTGTCCAGGCAGGTTTTGAATGTCTCCAGAGAAGGAGACTCCACCACCTCTCTGGGCAGCCCCTTCCAGGGCTCTGCCACTCTCAAAGCAAAGAAGTTCCTCCATTGCCAAGCACCCTCTGCTGCTCAGTGCTGGGGAGCTCCAAGCCCAGCAGCTCTGTACCCTCCATAGGTCCCAGGGGGTCTATCCTCACCCAGCAGAGCACTGCTGCCAAGAGGAGTCACACCTGAGAAGCCCTCGACGAGGCTCGTGGCTCATCTCTGAGAAGTCGGAAACAAGGCAAATGGTTTGGGTTTTCCAGCTTGAATAGTATGGCTTTAGATCTGCTCATTGTCAAAGGTAAGATGCTTGTGTGTGTGCTTTAATTTAAATATATATATATATTACTATATGCATGCTTGTGAATATGTATTTATATATAGACAAATATTCATATATATATATATCATGGAATCATAGAGAGAAGGCTCCAGGGAGATCTCATAGCAGTTTTCCAGTATCTCAAGGGGCTACAAGAGAGATGGGGAGGGAAATGTACTGACAGAATGAGGGGTAATGGTTTTAAATTGAAAGAGGGGAGATTGACATGAGATACCAGAAAGAAATTCTTTGCTGTGAGGGTGGTGAGACACTGGAANNGGAGGTGTCCCTGCCCAGGGCAGGGGGTGGGACTGGGTGATCTCTAAGGTCCCTTCCAACTCAAACCATTCTGTGATTCTGTGACATAGTGCTTAGAGCCATGGGTTAGTGATGGTTTTTATCAGAGTGAGGTTGATGGTTGGACTCGATGATCTGAAATCTCCCTTCCAACCCAGACAATTCCGAGATTCTATGATTCTCAGTGCAGCTCCATGGAGTGCTGGTAATTTAACATGAGCTATGGCTTCAGAGCAGGGATGCCAGGTATCCTTCGAGAAACAAGTACAGCCTAATTTGGCCTTCTTTCACTGAACTAAAGCTGTAAATGTTCCTTCAGAGTGCTCCTGCCCAGGCTGGCAGGAAGCATAACCATTTTATATGCATCCATGCGATGCACTTTAAATGTTTCTCCCAAATCCCCAATCTCTCCTTCACACCCCCAAAAGCAGCCTTGGGAGAAGCAGCACCTCCAGTACAAAGAGCAAATATCACACAGGGTGGCTCATGTGGAACATAAGTAGCTGCAAGATGGAAGAGTGAATGAAAGAACCCAAGCAGGGATTGCAGCATATGCTACAACAGCACAAAAACCACCTTAAAAAAAAAATAAATCCTATCAACTAGGTCCATGTTACAAACTTACTCTCTGCTTGTTAAAAGTGTTTCAGTGAGAAAAATAAAATTACTTTAAAAATTATGATGGAACCGAATTTCAGACAGCAGGGAAATTCAGTGTATTAATCATTGAGTTAATCTATTTATTCACCTTGAAAAAATCCTGATGAGGGGAAAGTCTATTAAAAGAATATAAGGATTCAGCTGTCACCTTCCTCACTGAGTAAGCAGTCAGAAGATGCTCCTTTGAACCCTGTGTTAATAAAATTCTCATTAAATGCAAAGCTGCACAATGTTATCTTAAAGAGGCTCATTAGCTTATAAAAAAATTACTTGTCTCCAAATGTGCTTATTTCCTCCTAGGTGAGAAGGTGAGTTTTCAAACCACTAAATGCTGCAGGTTCTGGTTTCAACCCCAGCAGCGCTGCAGGGATGTATCTCCCGGTCCATCACGTCTCAATTATTTATTTAAACCACAGAGACAAACCCACAGACAGACGTTACAATCACTATTATGGGATAGCACAGCAAGACGGATCGATCATTCCAACAAGGTATGTAAGATTTCAACCAGATTAAGGCTATTATTATTCTATCTTCCCCAAATTTTCATTTTCTTTAGGGTGGACAGAAATTATGAATGGTTAAAAAGGAGAGGGATGGAGAGAATGCAGGAATAGCCTCCACAGCTCTCAATGCTCAAAAACAACATTTGTGACTGCCTTTTTTACTGGAGTAAAGACTAGAAAAATCAGTTAATCAGCAACAACAAAACCCAACCAGACTGTTTAGTGGAGAATAAGGTCCAACTAAAAAGTTGTTTATACCATAAATACACAAAGTGGGATCTCTCGCTACAGCTATTTAAACAAGAACATGTCAAAGATTCTCTGGGTGTTACTCATCCTGACTGAACAGGAGCCAGCAGTGTGCCCAGGTGGCCAAGAAGGCCAACAGCATCCTGGTCTGGATCAGGAACAGCATGGGGAGGACGACTCAGGAGGTGATCATCCCCCTGTCCTGGGCACTGGGGAGGCCCCACCTCGAGGGATGGGTCCAGTTTTGGGGCCCTTGCTACCAAAAAAAGACATTGAGGGGCTGGAGCAGGTCCAGAGAAGGGCAACGGAGCTGGGGAGGGGTCTGGAGAATAAGTCTGATGAGGAGAGGCTGAGGGAGCTGGGGG
>BJBW01006654.1:656-89757 GCA_004320125.1 Scolopax mira
GGCAACCTGGTCTAGTTGGGGGTGTCCCTGTGACTGCGGAGGGGTTGGACTAGATGACCTTTGAAGGTCCCTTCCAGCCCAGATGATTCTATGATTCCCAGCACTGATGGGCAAGTGAAGTGGCTGCAGCTGGTGCTGGCACTTGCACAGCAGGTTCCCCTCAGGTACTTTGGTGCCATCCAACTGCCATCTGCTCTTTCTTGGCCTCTCAGAAGCACAGGCACAGCAGGTCTTTTTCACACGCTGCAGATCAAACTCAGCTCTGACCCTGAGGGATTCCCCATCTTTCCCACAGACACGCTGCAGCTGCAGACACAAAAACCCAACACTCAGGGAGGTTGCCCATGAGTGTCTTCATAAATCATTGGGGTTAGGCAGGAGTCACAGAGAAACAACCAGCAGCACAGCACTTCTGTTGCTGCCAACAGACCCCGTTAACCTGCTTGCATGGCTGGAGCAGTGGAAGGTGCAGGCACCACCTGCTTTTCCACAGGAGTCAGCACCAACCCTGGCAAAGCAGCAAAGTATTACTGACAAAAAACTGCTAGCCTGGACAAGGATAAGAGTTAATTAGTTCATGCATTCTTGCCACAGGCTCTACAAGTCAGAGACACCAAAATCCCTGTGTTCTGGCATGCTCCTCACACAGCCAGAGCATAAACAGGGGCTTTCTGTATAGCCACGGCTCTCTCCTCTCCAGCACTGGCTTCCCTGGCAATGGTCAGAGGTTACCAGTACCTACACAGCCTTCATTGCTGTCCTCCCTCGGGATCCCCATCCAGCACTCAGAACACCTCTGGTAATGCCTCTTCACTAACAGCAAGTGGCTCCTTCATTTGTCAAGCCCCCGAACTCAAAGTATGACCCTTCTGCCAAAGTCACCACCACTCCTCTCATCAATGTCTACTCTGCCCTGGTGGGGCCCCATCTGGAGCACTCTGTCCAGTTCTGGGCTCCCAGTTCAAGAAGGACAGGGTGAAGAGGGTACAGCAGAGGACCACAAAGATTATTAAGGGCCTGAAGCATCTGTCTTACAAGGAAAGGCTGAGGGACTTGGGCCTTTTTAGTCTGAAGAAGAGAAAGCTGAAGGGGGATCTGATCAACACCTATAAATATTTAAAGGGTGGGTGTCAAGAGGAAGGGGTCAGGTTTTTTTTTTCAGTGGTGCCGAGTGACAGAACAAGAAATGGGCACAAACTTGAATATAAGAAGTTCCACCTAAACATGACAAACTTTGAGGGTGACAGAGCACTGGAACAGGCTCCCCAGAGAGGTGGTGGAGTCTACATCTCTGGAGATGTTCAAAACTCCCCTGGACAAGTTCTTGTGCAACCTGCTCTAGGTGGACCTGCTTTGGCAGGGAGTTGGACTAGATTGATCTCCAGAGGTCCCTTCCAACCCCATATCATTCTGTGATTCTGTAATGTCGTGCAATATTGCACTGTGTCTCTGTCATGCACAGCTTCCAGTAGATGAATGTGAAAGCAATGCACTTCACTCCCAGCACTCCGCACTCCATTTATGCTCTCCCAAGCCCTTCTACAACGACTGTTTCTGTGGAAGGCTTAAGGGGCACATTACTTTTAGCACATCAGTGTGTTGTTTGGGTCTTCAAGGTCAGGGCTGGCTTCACACAAAGCTGATTCCCATGACAGCAGCTGACACAGTTTCAATAGGGGTATATGTTTCATCAGATTTGCATCCTCAGTTTCCATCCTGGTTGCATGGAACCACCTTGTGGTTTTGTTGTTTGTTTTTTTTTTTCCCCCCACTGAGTAAGGAACTCTTCACTATTAGAGAGGGATGTAATTTTCCTGTCAAAAACAAGTATGTTTAAAAATCTTGGTTTTATTCAGGCAAAACTATTTTTCCAAACATATCAAATCATTTGCCCCATAACGAAAGTGTCCAAAAGAATAATTTTATATTTTCAAAAGGAACATTTCCATTAAATTTTTACCTCACTCCTCATGTAAAGGGATAAATCTCCTTTTGTTGAACTGACAACTTTTTTTTCCCAAGCTGGCATACATTTTGTGCCTACATCATGGTCTCCTGAAACCCATCTTACTGCGTGAAGTCATAAAGAAAACTTTGCCTAAACTCCCTTTATACCACCTACCAGCAGCACTTCTCAAAGATCTCTGTGATGTTCTGGAGCCCAGCAGAAGTCAACACCACCCTGGATAAACACAAGGAACCCAATCTAGGGATCTTGGGAAAACAGCACAGAAGGCACCAGACTGAGACCTTAACAAAAATTACAGAATAACATTGCTACAGAGAAAAAGGATGCCAGGACACTGTCTATTAGTTATATGATTACATTCCACAATAAACACTGTTTATTCTGAAACCTGGCACAGATGGTACATACAGTATCCCTGAAATAAAGAGCTCTCTGTGCACTAAACTGTAGTTTACATTACCATTAATGTTTACTGTCTATATTTACTGCAGGCATAGAAATGTTAGCAGCAAGTAATAAATCCGTAATTTTTCTATGCCTCTCTAAAGTCTTTGCACACTTCTATGGGACAAATAGCCTCGTATTTTACTTTCTTTCCATTATGAAAGAAACCAGTTCAGAAAGTTGTAGGTTTCTTCCTTCTCCTGGGTTTCCTCCGCTAGTGATTTAAAATTCCAGTTTACTGAACACACAAACCGTTACTGAGAACATCGGGCAGCACAGCTGTTGACTACTTTGCCCCGCATTTTTTAAAAGGGGACACATTACAAGCACGCCTGGTTCTTAGTCTTACATTCATTGCTCATTACAGACACAAATTTAGTCTTTTTCCAACATCTACCCTGTGCTACTGCACAGTTTCTTGCTGTTAATTATTACTACATGAAATGTTGAGTTGTGAAATGAGCATTAAGGAAAATCATGGGTGCATCCTTTCAAGCCCCCTTTCTGCCACAGAAACAACTGCAGAGAAAAAAACATGTATCTCAGAGAGAATAGGAAGCAGAAAAACACAGACATTCTAGCTGTCACCTAAGAGCATATACAGTTGAATCCCAACATAGCTGAGAGTAAAATCCAACTCTTTTGAATCCCATTTCAAGTGCAATACTTTCTACAGCTCTTTCCTTTGCAGTCCCTGCACATACAGCTATGCTTTGGAGAGGGTGTGATCCTGCAGGACACTTGGTACATAACCATGTAAAGAAGATGCTGTTAAAACAGAGATGATGTGGCAACTTCAGCTTGCAAGGGCAATCTTGATTTTGGTCTTTCCTAATTTTTACATTTTTGATTATGTAAGTTTAACACTTTGAAAAAGCTTACCACAAGATCCCTAGTAATTGCTTCTTTCTAGTTATTAGCAAGGTCTGTTTCCAGAACATGTATCAACAGACAAAAATATCAGTTGAGTTCAAGAAGGTGTAATTAATTCAAACAATGCTGAATTAATTTCATTCTTTTGTTTCTGATATAGCTTACTCAAAACTACTAGAGAGAATTAGAAAAGAGAACAGGAAAAAAAAATAATAATCAGAGACCCTTCCTGGTTTCCCCCTTGCCCTGACATCCACCCTGGCCATGCAGTTTCACCTTCCCCCAAACGAGCTGAAGGGCAAAGTATAAATTAAGACAGGTGAGCCATTGGCACATCACTTGGCTGGGAAAACGGTTGGATTTGCTTCATTTTACTGACTGAAAGGGTATTTTAACCTCAAGCCCCTTTCCTGCAGCCTGTAGCACAAGTGGGCTGAGTGTCACAAAGTTCCCTGATTGCTACATGAAACACAGGAGCTCAGCAGGGATGCTCAGAGCTGTCACCAGTGACTCATAGAATGGTTTGGGTTGGAAGGGACCTTAAAGATCATCGAGTTCCAACCCCCCTGCCCTCAGACCAGGTTGCTCAAAGCTCCATCCATCCAGCCTGGCCTTGAACCCCTCCAGGGATGGGGCATCCACAGCTTCTCTGGGCAACCCTCAGAAGTAATTTCTGCAAAAAAAAAACAAAAAAAAAAAAAGCAATTTCCAACAGAAAGCTTCTTCCCGGCTTGTCAAGCTGTCCTTCCCACCGGCAGAGGGGAGGCAGGTTCCTCACACACCTGCCTCCAAGGAGGAGATGAAGTGAAAAACACCACCCCAAACCCCACGTTTCAGGGAAAGCGGCGGGTGTATGCCATCAGACATGCCCGGGGATCCCCCCAAACTCCTGCCGGGACACCCCCAGACATGTACATCCGCCCCATCCAGGCCAGCGCTGCCGGGCGGCGGGACATGCTCAGTGCGAGCGACGGGCCCCGCCTCCCCCTGACCCGGATACAGACGGTGCCGCCTGCCCGCTGAGGAGCGTGGAGCCGGGCCGGCCCCGCCACCGCAGCAGCGAGGGAGAGCGGAGCGCTATGGGGCTGTGGTGATCGCCCCGGTACCGCTGCCCGCCCGCCCGCCGTGCCTCCCCTCCCGCGGCCATGGCCCCCATGGGGATCCGCCTCTCGCCGCTCGGCATGGCCGTGTTCTGCCTGCTGGGGCTGGGCGTTCTCTACCACCTTTACTCCGGCTTCCTGGCCGGCCGCTTCGCCTTCTTCATGCTGAGCGAGCCGGCGGCGGCCGGCGGGCCCGAATCCCCCCGCGGCTCCGCGCCCGCCGGTGCCGTGGACCTGCGGGAGTTGCTGGCCGTCTCCGTGCTGGCTGCCGTCAGGGGCGGGCAGGAGGTGAAGCGGGTGCGGGAGGGCAACGTCCTCAACGCCAAGGCCAAGGGGAAGACGCGGGAAGGGGCGGAGGAGCAGCTGACGAGCGGCGACCTCCTCTCCAACCGCAGGATGTTCTACCTGCTGAAGGGCGCCTTCCCCGCCGTGCAGGTGGGTGCCGCCATCCCTCCCCTTGGGCTGGGGGGGGCAAGGAGAGGGGCCCGGGGCCGGGCGCTCTCCTCCCCCGGTGTAAGCTCCAGCCGTTACCGGACGCGTAACGTTCGCCCCGGGGCAAACCGCCGCGGCTTGGCCGTTTGTGTGAGTGTGTGTCGCTCCGTTTCGCAACCACCAGCGGGAACATACTGCCCTTATTCTGCTTGTTTTTTCTATTATTATTTTTTCTCCTCCTTCCTCCCCTCGCTGGTGCTGTGGCGGTGCCACCTCAGGCTTGTTTGCCCTGGGTGTTGGGGTGGCAGGGGAAGGAGCTTGGATGGTGCGGGAGCGAAGCCCTGTGCCAGGTGAAACTCGGGCATGAGAGGAGGAGGAGGACGAGGGGCGTGAGGGGGGAGAAACCCAACACATAGTCTAATCATTGAGGATTAGGGGCTGCTCTTTGGTTAAGGGTGAAGGTAAGCCTCGTAGTGTCAATTCTGCACAAATTTGTGGCGCTGTTGTTTTCTTGATAGTCCTTCTGCCAGTTGTCCTTCCCCACTTTAAGTTATAGGGAGGGTCGGGAAGAGAAGGGATTGAGAATTCGAGGTTTAGGAGGGTAGTGTTATGGTATCTGAGTTTCTAGATACCTGAGTTTCTAGCTCTGGGTGGCTTCGGGACAGCAGATAAGCTCAGGGCTGTGTCACGCTGTGGATCGTTGTTGCCTACATGGGCAAAGTGAGTTTACTCTTCTTGCCGAGGTGTATGGCCCTCCCTGCTCTCACTCCCTTCAGAAATCTGTCTCTAACACTTCAGGTCGAACTCAAGCTAGAACTGTACTTTGAGGCTTTTCGGGTTTTGTGGGCTTTGTTTCCACTTTGGCTTTTAGTAAGTGGGAACTTCTCTGCATTCGTTGATCTTAAATTCCTTAGTTTCTTGCAGTCGTTTGAAACGAATAGAAAACCCTAAGTCTGGGTTTCAGAGGTGATGGTTGCGTGCTCTCTCTGGACAGGTTGAGCAAAAAAGCAGCCTAGTTCAGTTTATTTTATGGTTAAGTTTAGTTACTATTCAATGAGTTTTCATTGACTTTCTTCAGAGTTCGTCAGGGTGGTGCATAGTGTTGGCTTCTGGGTTTTTGTTTGGGGTTGGGTTGTTTGGGTTTTTTTCCTATAAGCATTGTAGAGAACCCATTGAAAATGAAATCTAGAGGAGACATGGAGTTCTTCAATATTTGAAATGAGTTTGATATGTGATTGGCCTTTCTCTGCAGAAAGATTATGGAGGTTGTGTTCTGAAGGGTTGTTTCTCAATGGCAGTCCTTGTGTTAAAGGAGGAACAAGTGTTATCCCCCGTTCTCTTATGCTCTTCAGTGTCCTCACAGAGCTTGGCATTACAGCATGTTGTGTTGCTGTATGCTTTCTCCCCCTCCACAGATGGAGGAGCTTCTTTAGTTTAGATAAAGGCATCGTTTGTTGTTCTGGAGAAGGTTTAAGTTTGCTTTGGGAGCTCGGTGAACTGTATTCCTTGTGATGTGTCTGTGGTCACTGTGTGTGGTCTCTGCTCCGGGGCCTGGGATGCACAGCAGTGACAGCCTGACTTGAGCATCTTCCTCTTGGAGGGCATTAACTTTGGACATCTACTTTTAAAAAAAACTTTGGTACCCATATTTATTTTCCTTACAGTTGGCTTGTGCTGCTCATCTTCAAAAATTGATGGTACTTTCTAAAAGTGCAGATGTGTTCTCGAACACAGTACAAAGATAAAAATGTCTATACGTCTCTGGAACTGGATGAAAACTCAAAATTCAAACATACTTTTTTGGGTGGTTTTTTTCTCCCCTTTTTCTCCCTTTTCCACCTCCCTTTGATTGAGTTTGAGCACTGAGGGTGACTAGGAAGAGTTTGAACGACTCTGTATTAGCTGAAAGATTTGTCAAACAATCTGACAGATCACCTCTGGGACATTTAGTATTCTGAGTACATGGTCTGGATAATAACAGCTGGTCTCATGCAGCATTTAAAAAATACCCCCAAAGCTGTGTATACCGATAAGACATGCTGTTTCTTAAAGTCTATACTATGATGAAGATGAATTTGTAAACATTTGTCCAAACCAAAATAAAACCTTTGCTTTACTATAGACACGTGGCACAGTTCTCGGGTGTGAAGACAAGGTCTCGTCTCAAATCTGCAAATCCTTCACGTATACCTTCAGCACAACACATCTCAAACTGCTGCTATTTCATAGAACAGACCTGCTGCAGTTTTGGTGTGAATACGAGGATTAGAGAGGATTTCCCAAGACACCTTTTATGTGAGGCAGTATAAAAATGCTTCTTGTAAGAAGCACTGTAATTTGTATCTGTAGCCTTATCCCTGTGGACAGAGGGACATTCCAGAATAAAAAACAATTGCTGAAGTCAAATAAAACCCGACTTCACTTCTTGCTAAAGAAGATGCTACTAACAGAAGCTGTCGAACAAAACCTGAAATAATTCCAAGAGTAAACTTAAGCAAAAGGTTTATTTACTCGCATCCTGGGGTCTTTGAGCCCACCTGGGCTACCTCAGCATTTAAACTGGTGTCAAATGCTGCAGCTGGGGGGAAAAAAAAAAAACCAACCAAAAACAAAACAACACCACCACAACCACGAACCAGCGCAAAAGCTGGATGCCAGAATATGCCTATAATGCCAAGGAAATGATCTATTAATTATCCTGTAAGAATAGCCATGGCTTTCCAATGTTTAAAAATAACCAGGGGGAGAAGTCCTTTGACTGATATAAACTGAAGCCAGGGAGCAGCCATGGATTCCCTGTATTGTGCTGCTGGACGTAATAAGGGGAAGCATTTTAATGGTCTGTCTGAAGCAGCCCTTCTCTTAAGGTGTGATTATTAAGAGAAGGTGGAAGAGTTAGGCTTCTCACTTGCAGAAGCTGAAATTGACCTGGAAGGAGTCTTACAGTCCTGACAGCTGTGATTTATAAATAAAACCTATCTAAATCTGAGCAGAGAAAGAGAGGGGGGAAGAAAAAAAAACCCATAGAAAATGTTTTGCCTTTGTCTGTTGTTTTAAGGAAAGGCATTGTCTCTACAGAGGAGGAGCAACTCTACTGCTTACATCACCTGCTCTATTTACTAGAAATCCATGTGTTTGCATCCGTTCTCACAGTTAGGATAGGTAAAACCAAAGATCAATTCTGTTCTATCACTGTGTAGTAGATTGAATGTATTGATGTTATATCTCTCAGAAACAGGCACGAGAAAGATAAGGGAGGAAAGGAGAAAGTCAGTTATTTCTAACTCAGGTATTATCCGGTGTTGTCTGATGGCACTCAACATCCATCAAGGAATATTTACACACATCCTCTATAAAATGTGTTTGTGCAGCTGATTTAAAAATACATCTAATGCTGAAATTTATGCGGTGGTTTCTCTTCATAAAGTCAACAACTCTAGTTCCAGGCTGGAGGAGTTCACTGCTCCTGCGCTACTAGGGTGTTGTCCTCATCTATGTGTTTGTCATGCTGAGAGCTAATTAAAGCTCTGATCCAGCTATAATCATCCCCTCTGCTTCTTTTCATTTTTATTTATGTCATTTATCTTTTCTGGGTTACTTTGCTTTTTCCTGATTGGCTCTCCGTGCAGCCCCACTTACTCCTTGTGCTAGCACAGCAGTGGTGGTGTGATAAGAAGGACTGGATGGGAATCAAGTGAAGGGATTAAGAAGATGCTTAAGCCAGCTCTGCTGCTGGGGGGAGACGGGACTGGCAGGCAGTCCAATCCAGTAAGAGATCACTCAGAAACATTAGTATGTTCTGCCCAGAAGAGCTTCTCTAGTTGGAGAGATGCTCTCATGATACTGGGGCTTCAGCAGCATTAGCTGCTAAAAGAGCTTCTCTGTGAGCACCACGCCTCAGGATCTTCCATTTTTCTAATATTGTTTGTCCAGGGGTCAGTGTCGGGAGCTTGGTATCTGAATATCCAAGATAAAAACATAAAGATGATTTAGGAATATGCTGGGTCAATTAGCATTATGTCCCTACCAACAGCCTGTGGCAGCCCAACTTGCTCACAAAGGTAGGAGTGATTGGCAGAGGAAGATGCATTCCTTAAACCAGCTTTGTGGCCAAAGTCCCTTGCTTCTCCTCTCCTTTTCAGCTGTTTGGGCTTATTTTTGACCAGTGCATTGATTTATGTTCTATAGTTCCACCAGGTATATGTCTTGTTTTCTAGTGTAAATACTGGGTAGAGTAATATCCTTTGTTGTTTTGGTTTTTTTGGGTTTTTTTTAATTTCATCGTGACTGATGGAAATGAAGTTTCCCTCTGTTGCAGTCTTTCTCTTCAAAAAAAAATCTTTTTATTGGTCTTGCCACTACCTTAAACCCATTGGTTCTTCTCTCTCTTCCCCAGTTAAGAGAGATGATAAATACCTCGCTTCAAGTTTTTGTATGATAATACTGGTATTGGGCACCATTGTTTGAAATGGAAATTCAAGAACATGTCAGATTTACTTCTGATGAGATTTTTTTTTTCTTTTAAATTAATTCCACTTCTTGAAGACTAGTGTCTCCAAGCACTTTTTTTTTTTTTAAAATCGAGCTACCTGAAGCACTTTCTAGGTTTAAGTCTGCTGTTTATAGGCAGGTTTAAATAATATGATAGTGCCAACTATCATACTTGGAAAACTGACAAGCTCCGTATCTGATGCTGATTCTGTGGGAAAGATAGATTTGGTAAAGAGTAGGTTTAAAAAACAAAATACTAAGACTTTAGAAGGATTTCAGTGCTTTGCTGAATAAATTCAGTAATTTATCTCCTCATGTTGTGAGAAATGGCATCCTCAGGTCTTAGGGTTTTTAACAAAATCAACCTTCTTGTGATCTGGATGATTTTAGCAACTCACAACACATTTCCAAGCAAGGCAGGAAGTGTGAATGTTAATCTGAAATCTCAGTAATAGGTGCTGTCTAGAAATACATCTCTTAACATGGGTTTTAGTTGATGCTAGATGACTTACGCTGGCTCTCTCTACATAAAAAGAAGTTAAAGCCTGTAACTTTATGGTAATGAGTTCTGCAATTATCTTTTCAGATGTAATTACAGGTAGTTCATTTGGCTTGTGTGTATACTGAGGGTGTTTAATCTGTCAACTGAGCATCTGGAGATTAGAGTTTCTTAGTAGCACAGGCACTTGCAGCAAAAGTTTTCTTGGTGTTATTTGTTGCATTGATAGGCTTCTAACATGGCTTTATTTGAATGCTTTCTTAAAATGAGAAGTAGCATTGCTATTCTCAAGCTCATCATCCCCACCTCTTTGCTAGACTTGCAGCCATATAGATCTGTAACAGAGAATTTTGCCATCTACTGAAACAGCTTGTGTGACCTAATGAGCGAGTAACTTTATTACTTTTACTGATTTAAAATTATGTTTGTTTCTCTAGATTACTAGTGGAAACTGTGAATTCTGTGATCCATGCTGATTCCTGCTGTTGTGTTTTTGTTATTTTCACCAAATTATTTTTGTCACGTGTCAGTAGAAGCAGAATTCTCACCTCATAAGTCTTTAACATTTATGAAAATGTATTTATTTCATTCTGCTTCCTGCTGGGTTAATGACCAAAGCCATGTAACGAGTCTTGATAAGCACTAATCAAGCTATTTAACATTTAGGCTTGTCCATATTCGTCTTTGCACATTGTTATCTTGTGTCTGCATGAAGTGGGTTTTGTCATTAAAATAAATGAAGATGTAGTTCATGGTAGAGGAAAACTTGTGTCTGTCTGGGCTTCCGTGCCTTGAAAAATACATGCCATGAAAAATACATGCCACCTCTATCTGTTCTGTTGCATTATTATAGAAGTATTTGTTGTTTTCATTTCAAATTACTTACAACATGAGACCAGTGGGTTTTATACCTAGTATTATTTTATATATTAGTATATTTTTTAATATACCTTGGACATATATATATATATATATACAAAAATACTTTATATTTTTATTATACTTCATTACCTTTTACCAAGGTATTTATTTAGAGACCCATGTGATTCAGCAAGGTCCTTTCTATCCTTGCATAACAAAATCTGCCCTGCTAAAACTCTTCGTAAATTGAACCCTAGCAAGAGGAACCTTTTGAAAGACACAAAGATAATCACCTGTAAAAGCTCATTTTTCCCTTCTAATGTGTTGTGGTAATCTCAGGAGAAAAAGAACCCTTTCAAAAGGAAGCACCTGGCTTTAAAGATGTCGGTGTATTGAATAAAACCAGAATTTTTGACTATGCTGGCAAGGCTGCTATTCAGATTGTTAAGCATAAAGGCATTTTAAGCTTTAAAAATAGTGATATTTTGATTTCCAAGTTTGCATTCTTTTCAGTGTCACTTAACATAAGCTTTTAGAAAGCAGCTTTTTTTCATAGTGAAAATTGCTACTCCCTATCCCCAAATTCAGAAGTTGGAGGGGGTGGGATCAGGAGTGGTCCTGGCTACAGGTGAGCTAAGTCTTGGTGTGAGTGCAAGTCCTTTCTCCTGTAGCAGATTCTGGAGCCTTGTTTTATAACCATGATAAGTTAGATGCTTTCCTCAGTTATTGGCAATGTGATGCTTTGCCCTTGCCTCTTCATCTCTTGGAGAGTGTTCTTCTGTTGTGGATATTTATGTGTCCTGACTTGTTGAGTGGGTATTTGAATTCAGAGGTTTTGGCATCCCATTCCTTCACACAATTTGTGTATGTACAGATGCTGTGAGAAGATGAGACAGCTTTCACCTCTGATACATTTAAGGGAAAAAACAGAGAAGCTGAGAAAATAGGAGGTAGAACGGTCGGACTTGTAGAGCAGTGGGTTTAAGGGCACGTAGCTCTTCGGAGCAATGGTTGGAGGAGCAAGGTGTGAGGCTTCATGTGTTAGCAGGGAAAGCATAAAGGCTGCTGGTTGAACTGCTCTCCCCTGAGTTGTGACATCTCAGAAGTACAGTTAAATAACAGCAAACAAAATACAGCTCTGTGCAGCCACCTAGCAAATCAGTGAGCCCTTCAAGGCTTGTAGCTGTGGGTATCCTCTTACTGGTTGCTCTGGATGTTAGTCTAGAGGGTGCATATAGACAAAGAATATCTTCCACTGTCCCCAAAGAACATCTGTGAGTCAGCTTGTAAGAAAGTATCAGAATCGTTGTTGGTTTATTGTTCATGAATGTTTGTGTATTTACTTCTGTCCCTCCCTCTCTGTCACGTGAATACAGGTGGAGAAGTGTCAGTCTTGGGTATGTGTAATGCTGACCTTGGGTAGTCATGATGAAGTGGCTGTGTATGTCATACAGAGTGAGTGACCTAACAAACCAGAAAGCTAAGTCAAACATCTGTTAATGTTTTACTAACCTTCCCCTATGCACACTATTCTGCCTGGGTCTCCAGGCTTTTCATTTTCATGAATTTCATTCAATGGTTAAGTCTATTGATTCGAATCATAGAATGGTTTGGGTTGGAGGGGACCTTTAAAGGTCATTTAGTCCAATCCAGATGGATAAATATGTGGGGAAGTTGAGGCAGTAATAAATAAAATGTATATTGACCAACACTTTCTAAGGAAGGCATTGGATTTTCATGTTCTGATGTTTATTCAGAAAAAATCAGTTATGTATTTGAACACCAACTTCTGTTTATTTTATGTATTTTTAGGTTAATTTATCTTTAATGTGTGAATTCAAAGACAAAACTACAACTGTGTCCTACTCTTGCAAACCAGGAAATAGCCTGAATTTGTTCTCCTTGCCACGGACAGCTAGCTGGTATTCAAGGGGGTTTGTTGGGTGGTGGGCTACCACAAAGACATGGTGAAGTGCTGGTAGGGAGTAGTCCAGCACAGGACAACAAGCCACTGTGAGGTTCCCTGAAGTCTTCACGTGGTCGGGACTGTTGGCTGTTTGTTCAGAGCACTGTGTTTATCCACACGGGTTTGTAGCACACGCTCCTGAGTTCCTTCACCTGTCCCTGAGCAGTTCTATATTCCAATCACCAGCATGCTGGAGGAGAAGTGTTTTGTGTGCAGTGGGTTTCTGAAGGCTGTAAACACTTGGATGTTTCAGAAGGTACACCATGTACTGGTCCAAATGTTGCGGTTGGACCTCTGCTGCTGGCACCCTGAGCGAGCAGCATCCCTCATCCATTACACAATTCCTGCACCTTGGACTCATTTTGAAGAGTTTCTGTGCTGCCGAGATGCTGCCAGAGTGCCTCTTTATGAAATAATTTTTTTGGTTGACATTTCAGCAGTAGTCCCTTTACAATTTACATGTCTTTTATTAAATCTCTGTGTTTGACGCAGTGCTTCTTTGTGATGAGGGCTTTCCCTTCAAGCATAACTGGAGAAGATGGCTTAAATGTAGTTAAATTTGGTGTCGGTAGGCAGCTTACAGAACTTCCTGAGACAGGCTTTTACAGCCTACTGCTGTTAGGTGGCTAGCCCCAAATAGCTATTTATTTCTGTCTTCTGCTTGCTTTCTTAAGTTCTTGTGTGGTGGCTTGCTATCTGAATCTGAAAGGGAAAGGGATAAAACTGGGCTTGCCAGACTGGGGGTGGCAATGTTTGAGGAGCGTGGTGCTAGCAGGGTCCTTTGGCCTGCTGTCTCAGTGGAGGCAGGGGATGTATGTGCAAAGTTATGTATGTGATGGCAAGCATGCAAACTATATAATTATTTACACTAGTGTAGTTTAATTCACTCAGTGTCTTGCTGGAACAACCTCTTATCTGAAACATTTGCCATTATGATTGTCTTTCTGCTGTAAAGTTGTGGTTTAACCCCAGCCAGCAACCAAGACCATGCAGGCATTCACTCATACCACCTCAAGAGGATAGGGAGAAGAGGAAGAAAAACGAGGAAAAATACTTGTGGTTTGAGATAAATACAGTTGAACAGCATAGTAAAGGAAGAGAAAATAATAATGGTAAAAGAATACACAAAGTGATGCAATGCACTTGCTCTCACCACCTGATGATTGATTGCCCAGCCTGCCCCAAGCAGTGATCGTGGTCCCCTGCTTGGTGGCCAATCCCCATTTATATACTGAGTAGGACATCTAAGGTATGGAATATTCCTTTGGCCAGCTTGTCCTGTCCATGTCCGTCCTGTCCATTCTTAGCTTCTACATAAGCTGAAAAAGTCCTTGACTTGATATAATCATTAATTAGCAACAACTAAAACAATATGTTACCAACATTATTGTCATACTATATCCAAAACACAGCAGTTACTCCAGGATGCATAGCTGCTCCTCATTTGTGAGTGAAGACTCGGGAATACAGTCAACTACATATTCATATCACTACAGAAAAGCTTGAAATGTTAAGTCGTGGCCTCTGGAGGCTTCCAGCAAATGAGAATGACAAGTAGGAATAGAACATCATATTAGCACAATGGCATGTTTTTAATATAGCTTCCTAAGAACAAATAAATTTAATAACTGTGTGTAATGGCTATAAATTTCTACTTGGACTATGACTTGTAGAGTCAGGGCTACAGAGTAAATGGTCATATGAATGGAAAAACTTAATGACCTGGTCGATTTCTATTATTTTTCTTTTTTTTTCTTACAGGTGGCTCTGCAAAATCATTGCTATTACCTTTTCTCCCCCTTCTTTCTGGCAGGTCAGTCACAGCTGTTGGGAGGCTCCTTACAAGCATTATAAATGCTGCAGCCTCATGGCCACCACTAGAAAGTCTTTCTATGAAAACAATACCTTTCAGATAGTTTCAATCTTTTAACTTTAGTGTACTGTAACAACAGGTTTAACAAGTTATCCTTCCTTTTGAGGATTGGTTCCAACCCTTTAACTTCTTGGAGGCCCCTTCTTTCTGTTGAGTAAATGTATTCTTAAAGGTGGTGCCAAATATGCTGTAGTGGAACTTAAACTGCCCAGGGGCTGTGTTGAGTCTGCCAAGGCTGTGGAACTAGTCATCTTGATTTTGCAGGACTGTTTTCCCTAGGGGAAAACACAATTGTCAGGTTTATTGTACAGTGACAGATGTTTAATTTGTAAATGTCACGGCAACTTCAAGGACGCTGTGTTTGGCATACAATGGTTTTACATGAGAAGACAGCTATGATGTATGGCTGGGGTTGCTTAAGTTCTGCTTGCTTTCTTTTTCTGAATTCTCTGGAAGAAGATGGCCCTTAACCCTTTGCTAATGATCTCTTACAGTTGAGGTGTATGTGAGGTGATGTCTTTTCTTGATGCGAATTATGCGAAAATCTTGCTGATACAAAGTCCGTAACGTTCAAACATAGTCTGATTGGTTTTTTTATTTTCATTGCCTTTCAATGTCACTTGCCTACATCTGTAATAACAGGTTGGTTTAGTCAGAGGGGATTTATCTGCTCTAGCAGTCAGATATCATCTGAATTTGAGCTAGCAGTCTCAACTCCATGTGTAGCAAGTAAAGGGAAATCAGTGGTTCTAGGTTGTAGACACATCCCATGTGCACCTGCTATTTTGCCTTGACTAGACATCAGAGCTAGTCCATTTGGCATCCCTTTAGAATTATATTAGAAGAAGCCACCTTTAATGTTATCAAGAATAAAAAAAGCTTGTGTTCCTCATATTCTGAAATGTGCTAACAGTCCAAATTGTTTACACTCAACTTCAGACACGTAACTGACACATCTAAGCCATAAGGATCGTCCTACTGAGTAATTAGTGATGTGTTTCTGAAGGGTTCACACGGGCTGAAGCTTGAAAGTTCCACATGCAATGATTTCCTTGTTGTTCTCAGAAGGAGCATAGAAATGCTAGTCTACTGAGGTAACTGTAATATAACTGAAAGTAAATGGGATGAATTTCACAGAATCACAGAATGATATGGAAGGGACCTCTGGAGATCATCTAGCCAACTTCATATAAGTTTCTGTTAGTGCTATTACGTCCAGTTGCGTTACAGCTCTCTGATAAACCATGTTTGCAGTGGTCATAAGCTGCTATGGATGAGTTAAGGCAGATTGATGTATATTTCCCCAGGTTATGTCATGTTTTGGAACATGAGAATAATTACATACAGTGTTTTATGGTAACTTTGTCTCCTGTGATCCAACAATATCTTTTCTTGCTGCTGCAGTTACAATGACATTGTATTGGGTTTTGCAGAACGTTCTTCTATTCAACAGATTGGGACTGTGCCCCACTATTGGACCTAATGGTTCAGCATACTGAAATGCCCTCTGGTCCAGAATAAATTCATTAAGCTCAGCAGCAAGTGATAATAGGCTGAAGTGTGACCTTTGACTGCTGCTTATAAATGTTCTTCATGGGCTCTGTTAGGTCCTTAGCCCAACCTACCCTAAAGACAGACATAGAATATTATTACCTTGTTTATAAAATAACACATCTGACAGTTGTATAATGGTATATATTGTGCTGAGCTGCTTAAATTGCTAGTTGTAACTCAGTGCTGTAAGCAGGATTATATATTAGGATTCAAGTCATACCACAGGCTGCAAAGTGACTGTTGATAAAATACCTGTATGTTTCAGCCTGCATCTACTGATCTGTATAAATGGAGTATTAGACCCCTACTATATCTGTGTACAGCTTGATTCTCTCAAGTCAAGTGTTCTGCTTTGAAGCAACTACATTTAGCTTTTGATTTTACAAAAACCCTGTGACTCGTACGGTGAGAACGTTCAGTAGGAAGAGCTGCAGCCAAAGAAATGGCATCCTGCTCTGGTATGGTTCACGGTAAAAATTCTGGCTTGTTGTTTTCCACTGCTTGCCAAATAACAGTAATAGCCTGTAAGTTGCTGAAAAATTACCAATTCACACACTTCTAGCTGGAAGTGAATGGGGGAAAGAAAAGAGATGACAAACCTGTAATTTTCCCCGAGTCCCACAGCTACCGTGTTTGATAAGTTAATGCAATTACTTTTATTGTCTTGCAGATAAACTCTGAAGAGCGTGTTGATACAGCTGATCAGGAGACAGTCTCTTGGGATCGCAGTATTCCTGAAGACATAAAACAAAAAATACAGCCCAAAGAGGTTCCAGCAGAAAGTGTTACTGTCTGGATCGATCCGTTAGATGCTACACAAGAATACACAGGTAGCTGATTCTTGTTGACAAATCATGTGTGTAATTCTGATGTCTGCCTTTTAAACTGGAGACAAAATAGTAAGTATTTAAAATGGCATCTCTTGTTAAAAGTGTGTTACGTCAAAGCTTGTATGATTGTAATTGAACAAAGTCTATAATAAAATCTCTATCAGACCTCAGCATTTACTTTTACATATAATAACCCTGAAATTACTTTGATATTCCTTGCCACTAATTGCTAAAATAAGCGGTAACTGTCCTTTATGAATTCTGCTGGAGTTAAACATGTATTTCAGTTATTACTGTGGCAACACTAATTATCTCAGAATACTTGTTGTTTGTTTATTTAAAGGAAATACTAAGTGAAGTTCCTATTTGACTTAATACAAAAAAAATTGTTACAGTTTTTGAAAAAAGCATGCATAATTCAACCTTCCCCACTTGCAAGTGTTTTTAAGATGTCACATAAGCAGTTCAAGGCATTGTAACTAAAATTCTTGTTGATAAATACTGCAGAACAAATGGCAAAATAGAGGTCATTTTGTGACTATTCCATTTATACAATCAACTTTTCAGGTTAATGTTCTTTAGAATTTGAATTATCAGCTTTGAATAATAGGAGGTGGGACAGAGAAAGGAGAATATAGGGGCACGGATGTACCTGAAAATACATACTGCAAAAGATGAATAATTTATATTCATACCAGATCCAGCTTCAACAGGAAAAAATGCTGAAAAAATTGAGAAGTCTTTAAAGTCTTGAAAACCTCAAGGTTATTTGAAGATAAAACAAAATGCTACAGTAAGAGGCAGAATGTAGACTAGTCATCAAAGCACAACATTTATATAATGTCAGGTCTGTTTTCTTCTTGTGGTTTTGGCATCTGGCTGTAAACTGGTTCACTTTCTGGTTTTGCCCACAGAGGATCTTCGACAGTACGTCACGACAATGGTTTGCGTGGCTGTCAATGGAAAACCAGTAATAGGAGTGATACACAAGCCCTTCTCATCATATACAGGTACCTTTCATGTATTTCCAGCATCTTCAGTCATAGTGTTAATTAAAATTTGATGTTTGAGAGAACATCTGTAGGTATAAATGAGAAAATAGTACCTGGGGCAAAAGAGCACTGAAGCAGACCTCAGAATTAGAGCTGCAGATGTGTTCATTTCTATAAAACCACAGAGGAAAACACTGCCCTTGTTTAACAAAAAAATTATGCATTTAAACCAAACTAACTGAAAATACACTTTAAAATTAAGAGTGCTTACAGCAAACCAAAGAAAATGAAGCCTACACATTCTGACCAGTCTTATGTATGCTGTTAGTCTCTAGTAGAAAGGTACTTTGCTCATTCAGCAGAAGAACTTGGGTCTGTGATATTATACCCAGGAGCTGGTGCTTATTCAGTGTGAATAACAAGATAGACTAAAGATCTTAATGGCAACTGTTTGTATGTAACTGGCAAGATTGTCTAGCATGTCCTTACTGATTATCTAACATGCTTTTAATGATACAACCTTCAACTAATTAATTCTTTAGTATTAATGATGTATCAGTGAGGATGGCTGAAAGTTTGGCAGTATGTATTCACTTCTGAAAGTTTCGAAGCAGATTTAGCATTCAGGTCTTACATATTTGAAACAAGAATGTCTGTTCTTATTTTCCCTTAGGCAATACTGACATCTAGAGTTCTGAAGTTATGCAGTAGCTCTGGCACAGAAACTAAGACTGAATAAATATATTTTTATTTGTTCTATTTTTGCCTATTGAACATTCGATATTTTGTGCTGTCTTTAAATAAGAACATAATTTCTTGTTATTTAAGCATATGCTATATTCCAATATGCTCTAAGAATCTTGGGGTTTTTTTGGAACTTATTTTTCTAAGTATCAACATCTATATGAAGAAATATTTTTTTTTGTGAGAAATATTTTTGTTTTTTACTTTGAGAAAGTAAAGTATAAAATGTTCAGACATGGCATCAAATGAGATGCAATGAATTCTGCCATTCTAAGTGAAGAGTGTTCATTTGCCAAGCTGGAAATATCAGTATGTTGTGAGTAGGATTGTTCCTAATACTACTGTGCAAATACAAAGCAATAAAGGGCAGTCAGCGTTGTTATTACTCATAATTCAGCCTGTTGCCATACAATCTGGCCCTCTAGTGAGATGAAATTGCTGGTTAGCCTGTTAAGTAAATGTCAAATTAATGGTTAGGGGATGCCACCTACCAAGCTTGGCTTTGAACCTCTTAATGAAACAAGTGGAAGCTTGTGTATTCTAAATCCTCCAAAATACACCACCACGTTTTCCTTATCATTTACAGCCTGAGCTATTTCTTTCCTTAGTGTTACTATCCTTCTGAGAAAAATAACTCAATATTATTTTTGCTATCTCCTTTGAAGGGTTATGGGGAGTGTTGTTCTTATAAAAATGTTATTTGAGGAACTATTGGTTCTATTTCTTACTTGGAGCCATCCTTCTTATTTTGGCTTTTTAATTACAGATTCTAGATATTACTACTTGGGTTTTTTCCCTCTTATTCTGTTTTTTTGAAGTATGGCACAAGAATAATCAGCCATAGGATAATGCCATGTGCATAAAAGTGTGTGTGTCGGGGTGGCTGTTTCTATTCGCTTGTGTGCACATGTGGGATTGCACCCCTTTCTTCTGCCAGGTCTTTCCCTTTTACAGTAAAGGAAGGGAAATTGAGTCAGAGGCATCAATTCCATTGTCTTGGATAGGTATTGTTGTTTTCTTTACACTTAACAGAAATTTCCTTTTGTAAATCTTAGCAGAATTTGTGTTTCTGTTGTAGCCTGGGCAATGGTGGATGGTGGGTCAAACGTAAAAGCTCGTTCCTCCTACAATGAGAAAACTCCAAGGATTATTGTATCCCGCTCCCACGCAGGAAAAGTTGAGCAGGTTGCACGGCAGACATTTGGAAATAAGACTGTGATAATCCCCGCTGGTGGAGCAGGTTTGGTTCCTTAATCACCCTGTTCATTTTATTGCTTCTGAATGATTTAATGGGATAGCTGTTATTACAGAAAAGCATGTAACGGTGGCATCTCCAGTTTTTCCTTTTAACTTTTTTTTCACACCCCTAAAAGCGGGCATTTGACAATTGGCACACAATTTGTCCTGTGTATAGAAAACTACATGCAAACTTAGTTCAGGATTCAGGCTATTAACAAGTTATTATTAATGTTAACTAGTAATGTTATTGTGGTCCTTCATTGAACATGCTGATGTGCATTCACTGAAGTAACCAAAAAGGTTTGTGTGACCAAATACAGAATCATGGAAGTGAATCTGTTGGTTGTTAGTCAACTAGTAGTACATTTAATTAAACAGTGCCTTAAGAAAAAGCTATTAAAGCTTGATTCTTTTTCTTCCATTTATGTCAAAAGAGAAAACTAGCATCCCTAAAGACTGTTTTTGTCTGCCTCATAGGCAGTCCAGAGGTTTTAGCTTACTTTTTGTAGCCTGACACAATATCCTTATGTGTGTTACTGACAGGATACAAATATGTGAGGTACTAGTGAGAAGCAATAGCTGTTTTAAAGTCTCAGAAAAGCCATGCAAAACTTGAATTTTACAGAAATCTATCTTTCTGGGCCTTTAATATGGAAGGCTAGAGCTCCCTTACAGATTTTTTTAGTCAAGAAGATCTTGCATAGGTTCTTGACAATGAATCTAAATGAGTTTTCTTATGATAAAGGAAGTGAGAGTGTAACTGATTATAGTAGATCTTCTCCAGGGCATGACTGTATAAGAAGATAAAGAAAGGAAGGTTTAATGGAACAAGAATATTGGTTGAACAGTTGACAAAACTGATAAAATTCCATGAGAGAAAGAATACTATTTTGTATTTGTACCGCATAATATATGATAATTATGTGTGGAGGACATCAAGGTTGAGGGCAACCTCGGCTGCAGTGACCATGGAAAGATAAAGTTCAGGATTGCGGGTAACACATAAAAAACAAGCAGGACTGAAACCTTGGATTTCAAGAGGGCCATATTTGTCCTCTTCAGGAAACTGCTAGGTGAAATCCCATAGGCTAGGGCCCTGGAAGATAAGGTGCCTCATGAGAGCTGGGCAATATTCAAACACTGCCTTCTCCAAGCTCAGGACCAGTGCATTCCCAGGAGCAAGAAATCAAGCAAGAGAAGCAGGAGACCTGGGTGGTTGAGCAGGGACCTTCTGAAAAAACTAAAGTGGAAGAAGGAAGTTTCCACTGAGTGGGAGAAGGGACTGACCACTTGAGAGGATTACAGAGATGCTGTTAGACTATGTAGGGAAGAAACAAGGAAAGCCTAGGCCTCCTTGGAGTTAAGATTGGCAAGAGATGTCAAAGACAACAAGAAGGGGTTCTTCAATTATATTGGAGGCAAAAGGAAAACTAAAGAAAGTGTGGGCCCGCTGTTGAATGAGTTGGGTGCCATAGTAACACAGGATGCAGGGAAGGCTGAGTTGCTGAATACCTTCTTTACCTCAGTCTTTACTGCTCGGGTCAGTCCCTGGGAGCCATGGACTTTGGATGAATCGGAGAAAGTCTGGACTAAGGAAGATCCTCCCTTGGTGAAGGAGGACCAAGTTAGAGATCAGTTAAGAAGGCTGGACATCCACAAGTCCATGGGTCCGGATGGGATAGACCCGAGAGTGCTGAGGGAGCTGACAGAAGTCATTGCAGGGCTACTCTCCATCATCTTTGAGAGGTCCTGGAAAACAGGCGAGGTGCCCGAGGACTGGAGAAAGGCCAATGTCATCCCAGTCTTCAAAAAGGGCAAGAAGGAGGACCTGGGAAATTACAGACCGATCAGTCTGGACTCCATCCCTGGAAAGGTGATGGAACACCTTATCCTGAATGTCATCTCAGAGTATATGGAGGAAAAGAAAGCTATCATAAGTAGTCAACACGGTCTTGCCAAGGAGAAGTCGTGTCAGACTAACCTGATAGCTTTCTATGATGTNNTATGATGTCATGACTGGTTGGATAGATGAGAAGAGGGCAGTTGATGTTGTCTACTTCGACTTCAGCAAGGCTTTTGACAGGGTCTCCCACAGCATCCTTAAAGCTAAGCTTAGGAAGTCTGGATTAGATGAAGGGACAGTTTAGGGGATCGAAAACTGTCTAAAAGACAGGACCCAGAAGATTGAGATTAGGGGCTCCCCAGTTCAAGAAGGACAGGCAACTGCTGGAGAGTGTACAGTAGAGGGCCACAAAGATGATTAAGGGTTTGGAGCATCTCTCCTATGAGGAAAGGCTGAGGGACTTGGATCCTTTTAGTCAAGAAAAGAGAAGACTTAGTGAGGATCTGATCAATGCTTACAAATACTTAAAGGGAGATGTCAGGAAGACAGGGCTGGTCTTTTCTCGGTGGTACACAGTGACAGGACAAGAGGAAATAGGCAGAAACTTGAGTATAAGAAGTTCCACCTAAACATGAGGAGGAACTTCTTTCCTGTGAGAGTGGTAGAGCACTGGAATAGGCTGCCCAGAGAGGTGGTGGAGTCTTTCTCTGGAGACATTCAAGTCCCATCTGGACAAGTTTGTGTGCAACCGTGCTCTAGGTAGACCTGCTTTGGCAGGGGGGTTGGACTAAATGATCTCCAGAGGTCCCTTCCAACCCCATATGATTCTATAAAGGGGAATGCCCTGGGCTGAGTTGCTTTATTAGAGTGGTCCATGTGTCTTCCTCCTATTGTAATAAAAAGGTGGGGGGGAAGTAGACTTCAGCATCATACAGACATTGAAAAATAAGTGAGTGAAAGGAAGAGCAGAACTATATTCATGTTTCTGGTCCTGTTCTTCTAATGTTTATCCACATAAGCAGGTGTAGCATATTGATAAAGATGGGACACATCTAAAAATGTGTCCCAAATACCCAAGGTTTTAATTGGGGTGCAGTGGAGAAATCTTGCATGTGTGTCTGGGGAGGTGGGACGTTCCTTTCTAAATTTTCTCCGAAGGTCAGAGGGCAGACAAAGTTTACTAGTGCCTCTGCCGTTATACTGTGTGGCATGATGTAATTAATGACATCACTTTTGTTAAGTCTTGCATGTGTGTAAATCTACATATTAGTAGACTTTGAAGAATAGGAAAACTTGGTTAAAACTTTTTTTTTACTCATTTTTTTCTAGGTTATAAAGTGTTGGCCCTCCTTGATGTGGCTGAAAAGAATCAAGAAGAAGCTGACGTGTATATCCATGTCACCTACATTAAGAAGTGGGACATATGTGCTGGAAATGCAGTGTTGAGAGCATTGGGTGGCCATATGACTACCCTGACTGGTGAAGAAATTAGTTACACTGGCTCAGATGGCAATGAGGGAGGACTTATAGCCAGTATCAACATGAACCATAAAGCACTAATTGAAAAACTTCCAGATCTGGAAAAAACATCACACAAATAAACTTGACTGATGGAGAAGTACAAGTTGTGCTTTTGTAGCCTCCAAATGCTCTGTCTGAAGAGCAAGTGTGAAAACCTGCTGGGAAAGATGCACAGCAAAGCAGTTTGGTGTGGGTTTGGGGAGTATAATCATGCATTGGGTTTCTTCAGTGGTGGTATTTGAAAAAGAACAAAATAATAATAATCAGAAGTAGGAGGGGAACTGACTGTCTCACACCTCAGTTTCCATGTTTGGTTTTTTCAGACTGTTTTCATGCAGTTCTTATACTCAAGGTGCATATATAGTATATATTTGTGAACATAGGTGAACTAAAGAAAAATCCAAATTGATTCATAAAATAACTTTTAAGTAGTTCTCACAGGAATTTCTTGGAACCTTTTGCATCTTGTTACTGTAGTTGTAGCACCTCCATAATGAATTGGGTAGAAAAAACGGTGATTTGTATAGGCATCTGATAACTGTAAACAATTCAGCAGGAAACATGACTTCATGTTCTGTATCCCCTGAACAGAAAGCACAGGAAGGTTGACATGAATTTATATGCAGCAACATTGTATCTTTGACAGTGAGGCACTCCTCCTTGTTTTTAAGAGGGGAAAAAAAAAAGGAATGTTCTGTACTATTTTGACTTTTTTCCTAAAGATGTAAACCAGTTTAGTTCAGATGGGTTGTGAATATCAGTGTTTTATTAATCAGTGTAATTATTTCCATATACCTTTTTAAAAGAAGGCAACGTTTCCTTGTATAGTTTTTAACTTCCTGTCCCTGCTTTCTGCACACAGTGTTAAAGATGCATGCTGGATTTTCCTCTGATTGTTCATCATCTGGTGTTTGTGCCTATAGAAGCAGCCTTTTCCTTCAGTACCTCTTTTTCGTGGGTTTGCTTGTTTCCATTGGATAGAGTCATATACGGAATGAGTTTTAACAGAAATAGTAAACTGATTGCTTGTTTCCATTTACAATATGAGATTACAAACCAGCAATTTTTCTACAAGCCCAGAAATAACTTTCTATCTTTTTAGGTTAAGGCACACTCTTTTCTGCAGAAAGGTCTTGAGCCATCCCAAAAAGCTTGTGGTTACTTGGTTTGTGAAAATTTACCTAGAGAGAGACATTTGAACTTGAATCTGTTCAAACAAGTTGGAAGAACATGTGGCACTTGAAGTACAACAACGTCTGCAAAACTCTGCTGAAAAGTATTCTTTGTCAGTCCAGCATACACAGAACAGAATGTGGGCCCTTGCATATCAAATGACAATTTGTTGCATCTCTTAAATATGGGAACTTCTATCTGCAAAAATGTAATCATCTGTATTGTTCTCTGCACCCCTCTGAAGGGTTTCAGAAGGTTTGAATGTACCTGTTACTTGAATTATCAGTAGATAATCTTCCCATCTGTCTTCAAGAAAGCTAAAATTCTTAATTAATAGAGATGTTTTCTGTTCAAAGTTTATCTAGTACAAACTTAGGCTGTCTATACCAAATTCTTAGTTAATTTTTAACTTTTCATGATACTGCCATTCTGATTAAGAAGTTTTTCTCCTTATGTCAGTAGTAGAGCACGTCTAGATACCTCTTGACTTCTAGCTGATATTCACATTTCCAAAAGACCCGCCTCAGATGTCGCATAACTACAGATGCAGATTTTTGTTTTGTAAACTTACTGGCAAAGTAGACTGAAGCTTAGTCCTACTAGCTTTTTGGTATGGGTAGGGGTTTTTTAGATAATTGCTTTTCCAAAATTGATGCTGGTTACTGTTTTGAAAATACCTTTTACACATGTAGATAATACAACTTCCAGTTTTTTAATTTTAAGTAACTACTACATGCTGTGACAAAAAAAGCAAATATGCCCTTTTTAGAAAGGGGCTGATCTGTTTTGAAAGACTTCTTGAGCTTCCAAACATCAGTAAAAAATAAAAAAACAGATATTTATCAAGGTTTTAGTAATATTTTATGAGACTGCAGCTTTTTTTTTCCTTCATGCTGATTTAAGTTACTTAAAGCTAATAAAAACCAGCTCTTTTCTTTATTAGTTAAAGAACAGAGATCAAAATTCAAATATGAGAAACAGCCACAGCTAGCCTGGTATAAAACCCTAATTGTGTCACATAGGTTGAATGCACAATATTTATATAGTGCATTTATTATTAATACGAAGTCTGTGGCAGGTTACAGTTTTAGATTTGGGTTGAAATCACGTGTAAATTTATCTTGTGAAAATATGACTGCTTTCATTTTGGGTACAGTTCTGTCACTTCCTCATGTAAGCTGTGATCGAACTTAGCTTCTGTATGAAAAATCAGATAATGTTACATATTGTGCAAGGGGTTACTTGCATCTTAGTTGAAGGTATAGAGCAGTAAACAGAAGTATTTGACAAAATTATTTCTCTTTAGGAAGATAAGGTACAAGAGCTTCAGCCCTTCTTTCCTTTGCCCCCTGTGCTGGCTAAAATAATAGCTTCTCTTCCATTAGGACAACATGCTTGTTTAGACCCATTTAAATCCTTGATTGCTTGGTTGGAATGGATCTCAGTGGTCAATGCCTTTCACTGTGAGCACTTAGTGGCCCAATCTCGCTTGTGAAAAGGAAGAAAATGTGAGGAGGAGGATGATGATAATAATTAAATCTGATACAGCCTGAGCCCATAGAGCCTTCCCGCAGCTAAGACCTAATGTGGTGCTTGGGGTCTCACCATCTAGTTTAAGGAGGAACTTCTTTGATAGGAGAATAGGTAAGGACCTGGAAGGTAAGGAATATGTCATTTTACAGTAAATGCAACTCTTGGGCAGACCAGCAGGTATTGAAAAGTGGTTAATGCACATGTGCCAGTGCCCTTCAATATTTGTTTGCATAGCGTTGACGCTCAGTGTATGTTTATGCTCCAGTCTAAAACATCTCTCTATTCTGGCTCCAATGCTTGTTTGGTCTCAGCTGCATGGATGTGACTTAAGCTTACGCCTGGAGTGGCAGGAAATCACACTGTACCCGTGTCTCACTGCTGGGCTAGAACATTGTTCTTTACATTCTAGCCTTTTCTACACAAAACACTCACACCGTTTTTAGGGATGCTACTTCAAACAATTGCACAGTGTAGGTGGTTCCGACAAAAGTATGTCTTTTCTAAAAAATTTCTTAAAAAATCACAGTATCATTCTTGCTCCAAACAAGGGAAATAAGAGAATGCATTGTTTTAGAGTTAGTTTTCCAACAGTGGTTTTTTTTTTGTTTGAGTGGCTTTTACGATTAAGATAATTGCAAAGGAAATTATTCTAAAGCCTGTTTTTTCTTCTTTTTCATCCTGCGAAACAGTGGATGGTAGCATAGAGGGCACCTAGTACTGTACCAGGGGTCCTAACTTGCATTCCTTGAATGAATGTTTTTCTGAATAAATGGACACAGAAATAAAAGAGTTGAATATTGTTACTGGGTTTGATTTTAACATATTTGCCAGATGTTTACAGGTGGATTTCTATGTGGGCTGTTCTGAACTACAGAGTGCATATTAATAATGAAAATAACCAAGGTGGCTTGCTCAAATGGTGAATTAACCATATAGGTGAGGCTGAGTGGTCATCTGGTGATGTTGTTCCGTGTGCTTGGTTTTAGTCATTTGAGTGGACAGATTTTTTTTTCTAGTTGGCTTCAGGTGTGAGAAGAGTGGTGGTCTTTTTTTTTTTTTCTTCAAATAGGCAGTGGTTGAAGATCAGAGGTACGTGGGGGAGTCAGCACTGAGGTTTCTCTGCTTTTATTTTTTTGTTTGTTTTTTGTTTACAAACAAATGTACCCCGATGTCTCTGTAGTATCCTCTTACCTGTTGGAGTTGTACAAGAGCTGTGCAATACTGTCTGCCCCTGGTTTAACAGTGTAAAACAAGGAGGTCACACTCCCCAAGAACAGCGCAATGAGGAGTGACCAAGTCTTGTGCTGGACCTCTCCTGTGTTATGCCAGCTGGAGCTGGCTGCTTTGTCTTGTGGATGTCGTTCCAGTTGTGGTTCCTCTGATGGCAGAACCGCTTTTTTAGGCTTCTGTGTCCCCTCTTATGCTCAGCCCCTTCGTGGATCTGTTTTTAAAGTAAACTGGAGAAGTGGAGAGGAAAGAAGCAGACGGCTGTGCTGGAGAAGTTGCAACAGAAAACACTTATTTCCATTTCTTGATTTAAATTATATTGATAGCTTCATTTCTCTTGTCCTTTGGGGGTTAGATAACCATATGGTTAAGTTTTAATGGACCACAGATAAATGCCTGTGTGATTTTTAAGCCCAGGCAGGGTGAAGGTGGGGGACATTGACCCTAATAAAGGAGAGCCTGGATGGATGTTCTCCCTGTCAGGCCACCTGACCTGACCACCCTGTCAGGTGGTTGTTTTTCAATGCTTTGTGGTAGAAATTAGGTTCTTCCATGCTTTGCCAAATTATCATGCATATTCTGTCTTCTGACCTGCTATCCTCAGTGATAAATCAGTGCTATATCCAATTTGCTGTAATGTATCTTGCAGAGGCAAGACTGTGGTAACTCTGAGAGGACTCAAAGACTGTTTGACTTGAACCGCACCTTCTGTAGTCTTATAATGAAGTGCTAACACCTGCTGGGAGTGTCCTCCCACCTCGCAAACAGCTTGTGCCACTCATGGGTCATATTGAGGAGCTGTTGAAGCCTTATACTTTGTGTTTTTCAGATGCCACATCAACTCTTTCAGCTCATCTCAGAGATGTTCAGAAGTGCTTGTCTGGTTTCCTTCTGAGACTCCCTTTTTCCTCTTTGCTGTTCCTCATCTTTCTGTTCCTATCTGATCCTTGTTCATTTCTTACTCCATGTGGACAAGATAAATGAAAGATCAGAGGTGGAAATAGTTCCAGAATGAGAGGACCACAGCAGCAAACTATACAGTCTATCCTCAAGCTGTTAATGTTTGCGGCCAAGGTCAAAGTTACTGATCCTACCAAAAGTGTGATAGATGCCAACAAAATAAAGGCATCTTGAGGAGAGGTTCGTGTGTTTGGTGGTACTGAACATGCAGGCAAGGTGCAAAGTAAAGAGTAAGGAGAGATTAAACTGTCTTAAAGAGGAGGAGAAGGAAACGTCTTCTCAGTGTCCTGTTTGGCATTTCTGTTCCTCAGGGCGCGGAGCTTCATTGCTTATGAAAGAGGCTCCACTGGTCCTCTGTGATTTTGTTGAAGTCAGCAGCAGCATTCCCACTGAATTCAGTGTGAGCAGAAGCAAGCCAGATACAACACGAACAGTAAATTAAGCAAAGTTCTGCAGAGCTCAGCTTCTGCCAACAGGGCAAACAACTTGGGCTGTGTTAAAACTCGGCTTCAGCCTGCATTACTAGGGAACTTCAAAACATCATCCCAAGGTGTCAAGATTCCTTCAGATAGTTTGTTTGGTTTTTTTTTTTTTTTTCATTGTCTACAGGTGACAGAGCCCACTTTCAGATAAAATTGTTTTCAGGTCCATTTGTTCCTTGTTTGTAATTCGCATTTCTTTTTTTTCTCCCCCAAAGGACCTGCAACAGTCTGGGATTTTTCCTGTTGTTCCACCAAATTGTATTAGCATTTTCCACTTGTTTGCCAAATTGAAATAACAAATTCTATAAATAAACTCTCTGAAAATACTGGTCTGTGAGAGTGTTTTCCTATATCTTGTCTTCCTGATGGGTATTTATTATTTCATTGTGCAGCGGATACTTTTATTCTATTTTCTGGTAATGCATGTCAGACTGCTTCAGCTGTGCTGTGTCCATTGTGTGTGCGTGACTTTCCGCCTGAGGGATTATAGTTATTTTCAGGTCCAGCTAAATTAATGATAAATGTAATCCAAGACTTCCTTTGCTTTCAGATGTGGGTGGGTTTTTTTATTCTGAAAGTTGGTGGATTTGTGTTACAGGAAATGAGTGCTTAGAAATCCCCCGTATAGTACTATGCCTTGGATCTGGAGAAGCTTTTCTTCCAACATCACCTCCCAGACTTTTCCTAAGCATGATGCTTCGTTCTGCTTAAGTCTTTTGTTTCTATATTTTTGTTTTGTGATATCTAGCTCTTTTTCTAATAACATCCTACTCTTCGTAAGTGAAACCATGGAATAATTACTATCGCACATCAGTGTGGGTTTTGGGGCTGTTCTTCAGATACAGCTTCAGATATGGTTGCTGTCACCCCTGCTCCTCAACAACATAAACCAAGTTTATGGCTCCCTTTTGTCTGTTGGATCAGCTCTTGGCATATATAGTGTTGTACATCACCTTACTCTGATTTTTCTTCTTTCAGGTGGTCATGTTGTTCCTAAACTATTCATAAATGCAAGCTAAAATAATTAAAAATACCCTACGTTCAGTTCAAGACATGGCACGTTTCTTTCTTTCTACAAAACTGTCCTGAGTAGACTTCTTATCTGTTGGCACACAGATATCCCACACACGTGTTTAAAGTTTGAGGACTTTTCAGTACTGGTCTCCAACTCCAAACATCAGTTCACTTGTAGTACTTTAATAATGAACTCTATTTTTCAGGATAACACTGCACAGCACCGCTTTAACGTGATGGTCTGTCCCTTAACTCTGTTGCTTTAAGGCATTCTAGGAGTGTCCTTCAGCCAAAGAGTTTCTGATCCCCAGGCTGACCTCCCACTGCAGAGGATGGAAGTTTGATCTGGCACCACTGGTAGGTACAGAGGTGGTGAAAGCACAGCTGGGAAGGCTTTGCTCTTCGGTTAGGCAAACTGGAGGTCATCTCTGAGGCCCATCACCTCTGTTCTGGGCTTAGACTTGGTGACCCTTTACTCAGCACACATCTTGGGTAAAATTACTCCAAGCTGCATGAATTCTTCCACATTAAACCATACGATCTAATTAAAACACATAAGTATCGTGTTAGCCTACACAAATTGTGTTAGGGCAACGAACTGAAGTGAAACGGCACTGATTTGGATTTCACATCTTCAAAATGCTCCTTTATCTTCCAAAGGGATGTACTCACTGTAGAGTTATGACTGCATCGAGCTTGCACTCCTCTCACCTGAACTCTTCCCAGGCTGGGTTGGTCTGGTGTCTTTGTCTTTGCAGAGAACAAAGAGCAGCGTGCATGCTATTTCTGCAAGGGGGTGGTGTTCAGCTAAAGCAAAGGGGACCAAATACACAGGGATTCTGTAGTAGGGGAAAGGTAAGCGTTTTAACCTGCTAATTTTCTGAAATCTTGGCACCTGAATCTGTTGGGAATACTTGAATAAGCAGTAAAGATTTTTCAATTATTTTAGCAAAAGAAAAGCATCTCTTATGTGTAATGTTTCCTATGGGATTGAACTGACTCGGATCTGATTGCTGTTCTCAGAAGGTCCTAATCTTCTCTTGCAGGAATAGAAATATGAGCATGACATGTGCTTTTGGAATCTAAATTGCGCTCCATCTTACATAGTTTTCTCAGTCTAAATCTATTATGCCTGGATCACTTTTGGCATTGAGGCTTGGATCTCTAATACTAGATTTAAGGGGGGGGGAAGCAGCAGCCAGTAGAGGGCTCTGTCTTTTCATGAATGCCCCGAAGAGCCAGAAAGATTTTGGGAATTATCAATTTACATGGCTGGTTCTTTTTTTTTTTTTTTTTTTTTTTTTAACCAAGAGGAGTCTTTTACTGGTTTTTCTCAATTGTGGTTTATGTTTTAGTGCAGAGGGTACCCACGGAGTTCTAGGGTCTCATCCAGAGGGCTGTGCTGAATTGTCACACTGCAATTTGTCAGCTTGATGTTATTTCTAATGCACTGTGTTTCTGTGTTCTAATCCTGTGTTTCTGATTTGATGCAATATTGCAGTAAAATTGCATACTTCTCTACAGCGTGCTCAAGCTACCAGCGGTATATTTTCTGAGGAGAGGCTGAGGGAGCTGGGGTTGTTCAGTCTGCAGAAAAGGAGGCTGAGGGGGAGACCTTATCGCTCTCTACAACTCCCTGAAAGGAGGCTGTAGAGAGGAAGGGGTCAGTCTCTTCTCCCGAGTCACAGGCGATAGGACAAGAGAAAGTGGCCTCAAGTTGTGCCAGGGGAGGTTCAGGTTGGATATTAGGAACAATTTTTATACTGAAAGTGTTATTTGCATATTGGAATGGGCTCCCCAGGGAAGTGGTTGAGGCACCATCCCTGGAGGTGTTCAAGAGACGAGTTGACATAGTGCTTAGTGACATAGTTTGGTGATGGTTTTTTTTTTTACCAGAGTTAGATTGGTGGTTGGACTAGATGATCTTGAAGGTCCCTTCCCTATGATTCTGTGATTCTTTTCAGACTCCTTAAAATTCGTCCCATGAATTCACAGACATCTGTAAATGGAGCTTGAGAGTCATGCTGGGAACTTCCCATGAAGGTGCCTGTGTGCATGCTCTTTTCCTAGAAATTTTCTTTCTGTATGTTGTCAGAATAAGGTCAATTGTAACAGCTTTGTGTGAATTTTTTTTTTTTTTTTTAGTGCATAACCACTCCACCTGCCACTTCAAGTTAAGTGCTTATGTCTGGTATCATTAGAGCAGTGACTCCTCCACATCCCTCACCTCAACTTCTACATTTTAGTCTCGTGGAAGGAGTATCTTTATTCTCACTCACCATCAACAGGACTCAATGACCCTCTGTAACCTGCCCCCCCCAAAACAGTGTTTTTTGGGTTTTTTTTTTGACTTCTGTCTTAAAATAGAGGTGTTGCCCCACCATACATAATTTTATTAGTTTAGTTTAACAATTAAAAAATGCTTTTCTATTGCTTAAGCAATCGAAGCACCCTATCTTACTAATTATTAAAATGCCAAGTCTTGGTTCTCTGGCTAATATAAATTGCTATATATTTTGATATCCTTTAAATAAACTTCCTTCCAGGTAGCAAAGAACAGGCTTCTTTCTTGGCCTTGTTTGCATATGAGAGCTGTCATAAGCTTCTTTATCTATCTCATAGTAGCATTTTGGGGCCTCTTGAAGCACCTCCCTCATACTTGGCTCTTTCTGGCCACCATACCAGCAAGAACAGAGAGACTTTATCAGCTACTTGCTTCTGAAATTATCTGGATTTTTTTCTTATTTCTGTCATTGGTATTTGTTGTCCTTTGTGTTCATTTTCCACATAGAGGGAGAAAAATGTTGTAATTTTCTCTTCCAGCCTTTTATCGTACTTTCTTCCAGTACGATACTAACGACATAAAAATATAATATTATTGATTTCCTTGCGTTGCCTTTTATTCACATCTAGACCTCTAGATGTGTGACCTCTAGAAGTCCTGCAGAACAGGACTGTCCTCTGCCTGCAGATCAGAAAAAGTCCATGTCCCCCACACTCCAGCTGTAGAGACAGCACAAGCGTGTGCTGCTCTCCACCTCTGCAGGCTCTTGCTGAGACCAACCTGAGGCAAGAAGAAAGACAGAAGTTTGAAGAACATCCATTTGGTACAACACAAACTTTGGTCTTCGGCTGCAGGGATTGCTCCCAGGGTGAAAGCAAATGTAAGTGGTTCATTGCCTGCCAGAGGTACGATGCAGGCAGCAGAAAGTTGAACTAGAACAACAAAGAGCTGGAGAAAAATAGGCATCCTAATTTTAAAGAAAGAGCTTACAGTGAGGAAAACAGATTGGGACTTTTACGGGTTTACATTTGTGTATAAATACGGTGCTAATTTGGAAGCTGTCATTTGTATGTGCAAGTAATTCCATCTGCTAATTATATATAGCTGCGTATATAAGTACAATACTTAAAAATAATACAAAAACTAAGTTCCTTTTGGGAACTTTGGCTATTTTGGGAGATAAAAGAGAATTAAAAAAAGAAAGCTAGCGTTATGTTAAAAGAAGGAAAAAAAAAAGCTAGCAAGTATTTTCTGAAGTATTTTCTGTTTGTTTGGACAGCCAGCCTCAGTGTAAATTGAAATGCTATGACATTTCCAAGAGCCATATGAAATGGCTCTTTCTTGACCTGTGTTCACCACAGACCCGTTCTGCAGCCCTGAACGGGGACTGGGCTGAGCTCTGCTGTGTCTGTCTGGTAGCTGCAGGGCTGGGCTGCGGGTGGTCATCCAGACCCCAACCATCCAGAGAAAAGCCCTTATTGGGTAACCCTCTCTGGATTTTGGTTTCCCTTTGCGTACTTTCACCATCAGAAACTGCAGGGGGGCAAACATGTGGTAAATAACCTCCCTGGTGAGGAGCCTGTTGTGCTGATCCCTGTTGCTGCCTTCAGTTTGGCATGGCTTCTGTCTCAGCTCGGTGTCATCTGCGAACTTGCTGAGGGTGCACTCAGCATCCCATCTCAACATCCTGCTGCCCGTGCCATTGATGAAAATATTGAACAGTACTGGTCCCAGTGCAGACCCCTGAGGGACACCACTTGTCACCGATCTCCATCTAGACATTGAGCCATTGACTACTAGTCTCTGGATGTGACCATCCAACCAGTTCCTTATCCATGGAACAGTCCACCCGTCATATCCATATCTCTCCAATTTAGAGAGAAGGATGATGTGGGAGACTGTGTCAAAGGCCATAAAGAAGTCCAGATAGAGACATCTGCAGCTCTTCCTTTGTCTGCTGATGTGGTCACCTTGTCATAGATCATTCAGATCAAATATTTAGACTGCAAATTTCTTATCAAAATGAGACAAAAAAGTCATGATGATTATGTATTGAGAGCAGAGATGAACATTTATATCACTGCTATTTTGTAAAACTTACTTTTAAGCCAAAACAGAAAAATGGCATAGTTGAGCCACTTAAATGGCTTCACCTGAACCAATATCTATTACACAGAAATTAATTTAAAATATCAAGTTCATTCTTGTATGCTTTGATATTTCAGTATCATACTGTAAATATATAATAGATAAAACATGGGGTGTTTGTTTGAAATGATAATGAACTTCAAAGATGTTTTCAGTACTGGAGGACCCACTCATCTCTGTCTGTCCTGTCCTAGTTTATGAGGAACCCTATGGAGAAGTGGGACAAATAATATAAATATTTTCAGAAGCAGTAGTTCAGTCTTTGCAGCATCTCCAGAAATGTTTCTGTTTAATGGAAAAATCTTATATTTCACTATATTAAATATTACAATTTTTGACAATAATAGACTATTCCCATGTTTTCCCTCTTCAGCCATTGAGATTTTTTTTCTTTTTTATCTTTTCAAGAGTAAGGATCTTAACAATATAACGTATCATATTCTCTGCCTTTTATTAGCACTTCTGCCTCCAACAAGTATGGAACAAATAATGGGGAAGGGACTACCTGAGATCAGTGTGATCATATGCTTCTTGCTTTAAGAGGTTAATTGTAGTAATCCTTTAAAACGGCTGCCTTGTCAATAAATAATTTAAAAGATGGAGATTCAGCATCTTGGTGTTGAGAAATTTCTGCCCAGGCAGCAGGGACAGAGAGGCTTGAGCTTTTCCAACATCACCATTTTGGTGCCCTTGGTTACGGAGTGGCTGAAGCATTTCAGGTCTGAGATGATGGATTACATCCATTTCCCGCTGCTTCAGCATAGCCATTTTTCCCTAGAAATTTTTGAGCACTAGCCAAAGGGCATAAGTATATCACATTAGGTAGAAATTCAAGTCATCCTCTGTGTAAGCAGGACGTGAGGTGGGCTCAGACAATGTTTCCTCCTTGTACCTTTAAGTGGAAAGCCTTGCTGTTTAGGCAGGTGACAGTAGTTTTTTCTCAGGATTTTTTTATATCATGAAGGTTCTTAAAAGTATTTTATAGACGGGGACAATTGCTACAATAGAAGGGTTTGTGAGTCTTTAGTGAGAACTCAAAATACTTGAGCCCTTTGAAAACCCTCCCAGAGTGGATACCCACAGAAGTACCCCAAAAGAAAACTTAGTCTGAGAATGTAAAGGAAAATTAAATCATGATGTTCCAGTTTTTGTCTCAGAGGTAGGACTGTGGTTTTGGCAAGAGTAATTTTTGAGTTTCCCCTCTTTGTGTATGCTAGAATAGCTATATTTCTGAGCATTTTTATCAAAAAAGCTGTTAGACATCTGAAACTTCAGAGACAATGCTGCTTTTCTATTTCCTCTTAGAGTCTTCAGGGATTCCAAACACTTTTGTCATAAAAAGGAAAGGGAATGAGTCTGTGGGACAATTTTTATGACAGTGAAAGTAGATTGGAAGACAAAATCTGTTTTCAATTTCTCTCTTGTTGTGAGGCATTAAATGATTTATATCTGATCTAAAAATCAAACCTTTGCCAAATTGCCACATCCTCTTTTCTCTTCAAAGCTCACAACACACGCGTGCATCCTAGGAAGATGGAAGCAGTGCCAGGAGAAGAAAACTTGTAAAGGATTGGGCCAATATTAGGTGACCTTGAGCAGCCTTATCTCTTTTCTCCTGTTCTCCTGGAGACAGTAGAAATGGAGGCAGGAGTACATTTATCTAGAAGTACAGTGTGTCCTCCACTTTGCACTGAAAGGATTAAATTGCAGGGAATTAGCAGCTCTTCCCCTCTGTGGTTATACGGCTCGAGTGTGGGACTGACTTGGCTTGTGTGCTCAGGGATCAATTGATTCTCCCCTGCCTGAGTTTTGATTCAGAAAAATTTTAATTACATTTAGAAAATTCTTTTAGAGCACAGTATAATGACAACTTTAAAATTGAGCATGAATTTATACCTCTGCCAATCTTACTAAGCTGATTCCTGTGCCCTGGCAATGAGGTTCAGCTTTACCTACAATTTTACTCTTGCAATTCACTCTTTTGGAGAGAGCTAAGGCATCAAGCAGTCGTTCTAAGTGCTAAAGAGAAGTGTCAAAAAATGATGTTCCAAAGATTTTAATTTTTTCTTGTGAGATGAAGGAACGCTCTTGAATGTTTCCTGGAATGGGGCATCTACCACCTCCTTTTTACAGAAAAACAAGCTCGTGGTGGACACCATAATATGAGCCAATAAGACTGTCTCATTGCGAAAAAGGCAAAACACGTGCAAACATCTGGCTTGTAGATCGAGGGAAATTATTACTGTTCTTGGTGACAGTGAGACAATCCCCAAATAATGTGCCCAGGATTAGCCTCTACCTTCCTGCAAGAGAGCTGTGGAGAAACTGGAGTCTGCAGCAGGAGACTGCTAAGAAGGTCGGGGTCCTGGAACACACGATGTACCCAGGAAGTCTTGGGAGGGTGGGCTTGCTCAGCATGGGAAAAGGAAGACTGAGGGGCAATTTAACAGCAGCTTGAAAAACAGCTACAGAGATATAAGGATTATGCTCTTCTTGGCAGTGACGGATGCTGTACAAAAGGGCATTCACAAAAACATCTTCACTGTGAGGGTAGAACATGCTGTGGTTTCCAGACTTGGAGATTTTTGAGACAAAGCTACCAGCAACCATATCTAGAGATGGTGACAAGCATGCTTGAGCAACCTCCTAGGAAATCCCTTCCTCTCAAAATTTCTCAAGCACATATGATTAAGCGTGAAAATTTCTGACAAACTGTGGAGAAAGCCTTCTGGCAGGACTTTGGGAGCCCTTAGTACTATAGCACAGGTCTCACTGCTTTGAAATCCATGAGGTTCCAGCATTTGTGCAAACCATGGGTCAGATTGGCAGAGAATGGCTGGGGAAGTAGACACCTGTAGCTTTATGCAAAGCAAATGGATGTCTGAACTAAAGCTCCCCAGGAGACCAATATTCCAGGATTTCTTGGTGATTTTTCACTGGATTGCTATTTGCCTTGCTTCTTGGGTGATTCTTTTTTTTTTTTTTAAATGCAAATTACTCATCCGTTATTTAAACAGTGTCTACTAGTGCAGAAGACAGTGAGTAGGAGCAGTATATATGAACAGAAGTAGGTCCTTTACTGACAGTCTCTGCCTGAGTTACTTCCACAAACCGTAGCTGAGCTACGACAAGCAGAGCAAACAAATTAGTGAGAAAGGACAGCAGGCAAAACTGGGACTACTTCCAGATTCAGCTGGTTGTTAGCAGAAAATAATGGAATTTAATAGACCTCTTTGTGTTATGCAGAGTAAATGTCCCCAGTGGAATAGCTCCAGTTGTTCAGGCACAGGCTTAAGAAGGAACATTTGTCCCTACAGCTGGGAGGCTGCAGGGATAACTTTCAGTGGGGTAGGTGCTTCGTTTATTCTTTCTCCATTTCTACGAGGCAGATGTAACAGAGAAAACTATAGGAAAATGCCCTCAGAAATACCACCAAAGGCTTCAGGTCATCTCTATAGGACAGAATGACTTCAGACCGCTCCTCTTCATTATGCTTGTTATACCTCCTCCCCTCTATCCTTTATCCTAACGGCTTCAAGCTTCAACAGGGTAGGTTTAGACTAGACTTTAGGAAAGAATTTTTCGCAGAAAGAGTGGCCAGATACTGAAATAGGCTGCCCAAGGAGATGGTTGAGTCACCATCCCTGGACATGTTTAAGAGTCATTTAGATGTGGTGTTGGGGGATATGGTGTAAGAGAGAACTTTGTAGAGCAGGGCTGATGGTTGGACTCAGTGATCCCAAGGGTGTTTTCCAACTGAAATGATTCTATGATTCTAACCTTGGCCCCTGTGGATTCAGCTGTTGATGCACAGCAGCCCAAACCCATCTGACCACATCTGCTGCCCTTCTCTGCCTGCTACCCCGAGCACTCTCCTGACCCCGTGTGGGGCTGTTTAAGCTCTCTAAGGCAACACAACAACTCACCTGACAAAAAAACAAGGAAATATTTCAGGTCAGGGCCAAGCAGTCACTGGGAAGGAGGATGCAGGAGGTAGCTGCTGAATTGCTCTCATTTGCCACAAAACAGCCTGACCTGCTGTCACTTTGGGCTCGTTGCTCCTGAAATGCAATTGTACCATCATATTCCTTTCCTATTTCCAGTGAAGCGAATAAGCAATGTATAGACCTTCTGGCACCTGTGTTATGTCAGTCTTGGAAAATATTTCACCTTCATACCACTTGATAAAAGAGTTCAATATACCAACAATTAGGAAAGGACCATAGATCATCTTTATAGCTTCATGACTAGTCTCATTAAAAGATTTATGGAAGATGCTTGTGTGAGGAGGCTTCTGCAACCCTCATGCAGTGCTGCTCTTGAAAAATCCCAGCAGGCTGACTGGCTGCTCCTTGAAGATGTTGCTCTGTTATTTCAAGTTTTGGATTGTGATCTGACAGCATTGGTGTCCAAAGGACCAGAGAAAGGAGCTTGGACTGCCCATCTCTGAGCTTCATCAGTAAGACTGATATGATCCTGGCTTCTGACAAAATGTTAAATTCTGACTTTCACAGTGAAGTCAAAACATTAATGCAATGGGTTGCAGTTCAAGAGATTCACATTCCTCCCTCTACTTTGTCTGTGACTTTGACCAAGTCTGCTACCCAGTACAACCAGTAGCAGTCTCCCATTCACCTCTCCCACAATGACCATGCCCATATTTGTCAGAACATTTTCTACATTTTACTGTTGCTGATTTGTTCAAATCCTTCTGTCTCCATCTTGTGACAGTCAATTTTAAGTGTTAGTTTTAAGTTAGCTTAAGTTCTATTCAGTGTGGGGAATACGCTCCCAACCAACTTATATACAGATCAGTCCAAAAAGGAACTTTACTGTAGGATAGCTAGCCAGGAATCTCCCACAATGGCCACCTTTCTGTTAAGAGGTCATAGAGGTTATTAAAACAGAGTATTTCTAATGTCCCAGCTTTGTTAATTTCTGATTAGGGTGCACAAAGATGTCCTAACATGCCGGTAGAGCAATGGGATGTCACACAGACATACCAACTCGGGCCCCGCAGCAGCAGGACATGGGTACAACGGTGCCCAAATCAGCAAGCCCTACAAGGGCAACAATGTCCCTTTCAGCCCCACACGTGGCAGGGTGCAAGGCAGGGGGTGCTGAAGGCCCCCACCTGCAGCACAAACCTTCCTCCTCATAGTTCTTCCTCTTCCACACAGCTGCCTTCTGGAGTACTGGAAGTACAGTAATGGGGAGGTCTTCAAAAACCTGCCTTGAAGTGCAATATAGAGTGACTGAAAGAGTTTTGAAACAAATAGCAGATGGGAATAAAAATGAATGACTGTAATGAAATGGTGAATACCATTGAAAGTGTTCTTAACAATCATTTCTAAATTGTGTTTTTTCTCATGAAAATTCTTTAATAAGCAGCAGTACAAACCTCCTCTGTTGCTTGCTATATTGCTGCGTGACTAGTGAGCTATCAAACTCTGCCACAGAGGGGAAGTAGAGTATCGTAGTAAATCCATGGCAGTGCAAACAACAGCTCCTGTTTCCCTCAGGGAATTAAATCTCCATCAGTAAAAGCTGAAATACTGAACCTTTTCCTGCACCAAACTTTTTTTTTTTTTTTTTTTTAAGAGAAAGAATATAATAAAACCTGCTTTTCTGTATTGTAAACTGTAAGTTTTGCAGTATTTCTCTTTCCTTAACGTTTGTTACGAATGAGGGCAAACTACCTGGAAAGAGGATACTCACAGGTTGGTTCTCCTTTCGGGCTCTAATGTACTGCTTGGCTCCAGAAGAACTTCGCTAGCCTTCTGCTGGGATGTCAGGAGTATAGCTTAAAATGAAAAGCATTATTTTAGAAGGTACTGATTAACCGATAAGCGGGTGTCTTTTCACCAAAATGGCTGATGAGGAATGCAGAAGCTTAGAATCAGTGGAACGAAAGCATCATTGATGTCTAAGGAGCATTTATTTGTGTAAGTCACTCACATGAACAGGCTCTCAAACGTCACTGCATTATTTCATGTTCCTTAGAGCCAGACCTTTGGGTAAACATTTGCTAGAAAAGACACCTAAGGATGTGAATTTGACTCAGAGCAAGCTCTCTCCATATAGAATGTCATTTAAAGAAATCTTTGAGGAACTGGGGGAACTTTAAAGTTGGCTGTGGCTTGGGACACGTGCAAAGGGGATGTAACTGTACTGGGCAGTAGGTATGCACAAGCTTGTTGTTTTTGCTTTCTAATGTTTCTGTGTGCACGCTTCAGAGAGAGAGAGAAAATCATCTGGGATGTTAACACTCTGGAAGGCTGCAGAGTGCTTGCATGGAGCTTTTTTGTCTTTTGTGAAGGTGAAGAGACTACAAATGCAAATACGGCAGGAGGGGTGAATAGTAAAGATAAAAATTACAGAAGTTATTTCAAGCACTTGAAATGAAGAAGCTTAATTTGGAAACTCGGTCCTACTAATGCCATCAGATTTACTGACGCCATCAGACTAATATTCTTTTAGAATTACAAGTGTATCGACACAGAAAGCTAATAATAACCCTGCTGCCTCTGTAGGGACCATAATGTGCTCTCAGATAAACATAAAAATCTGTGCCACAGCCCAGAGAAAATCTCATGTGAAAAACTGTCCCCACTGAAATGAGTGGCAGGGATTGTTTTTTGCACAGATGTTAACATGGCAGGACACTGTCCCCTGACTCAGGCTCGCTGCTTAGGGCTTTGCTAACGGGCAGCAAAAGCTTTCTCTGGAACTTGTGGTTTATAATTTGCTCTCTGGCAAAAGCTAATGCAAAAAGCTCGGTTGTTGATCTGGGTAAGGCATTAATTATTTTCTTGCTTCCTCCTGGCTCAGAAAAAATTGTGGGGAGCTTTGAAAGCGCAAGGAAAAAAGAAATTAATCTTAACAGAAAGAAAGGAGTTAGCACCCATTACCTGTGCTGGTGAGGCAGCAGAGGGACAGTACTCCAGCCCATGTACCTGGTCTGAGCTGGATTCTCCTCCTAGACAGGATACAGGACAGGGTTGGGGAGTAGATAGGAGCAACTGGTCAGGATTTAGGTCTTCCATTTTGTATGCAAGAAGCAGGGTCTGTTCCTGTAGTCCCTGTAGTAGCCCAAGAGTGATTCATTCCTGCAGCACTCAGTGAAACCCTGAGGGCATCTTAGCTGCTGCCCTGTAAGCCTCAGGGGTATTAAGTTAACCTTTTTTGCTCCCATTAACTGGCTCTCTTTCCACAGCTGGAATGACTACATTTAGCCCATGTTTAAGATTATTTCCCAGGATGATGTGTATTTGTCTTCACCAGGCTGCACCGTAGCACCTAAGCTGCTGCTCCCTTGGGGTGTGGAAATTGATCATCCACGGCAACTCAAAGCTCAGCAAAAATGGTTTCCCTGCCAGGACAGGGTGCTTGACATCATCCCCTTTAACGGGAAGAGCACTGGGGCCTGTATAACTGGCATCACCAGTGTGCACATCCACACTTGCTCCTTGGCAAGCCCACCCTGCCTCTGCCGGCTCTCCAGCTACTTCCAGGAGTCTCTGGGAGTCCATTTCATTCCCCATCTAACTTTGTAAGTGAACCACACTCAACTGTCCTTCCAACTGAGGTGATTCTGTGATCAATACCCAATCTATTACTGACTTAGAAGCCTCATTGCAGTAGTATACCAGATGCATCTTCCACCTAGAAGTCTGCCTGTGACTATTACCTCCCTGTTTTAGCTCTGGGCTCAAATGTCAGAGGAAGTATTATAAGGTTCTTCTCTTTCTCCATAACTTCTTTTTCTTAGTCTGACATACATCCTGCAGAAAGCCTGTAAATTACTTTATAATCACAAGGCCAGAGACCAGTCTTCTGCGAAAAGAAAGTCATGTCTCATTGACATCCTGCAACCAGTCCTTGATCTGTCCTCCTGCATCAGGGTTTCATTCAACTGGTGCCCACTCTGTGTGTGTGTGAGGGTGGGTGGCCCCCTGGCACAGGCAGGAATAGTAGCCCCCTTTCTCCTTTCATTCCCTTTCTGTCATTATTTTTGAATGCTCCCTTTGGATGACTTTCCCTTCTCTCTTCTTTCTGTGGAATCAGAGATAGATCAGTGGTTTTGGAATCAACAATTTTGGGTTTGTGATGTCGTCTTCTTTCTTGCTGCTTGACCAACCTCTCATCTTTTTCTTCAATTAGGAAAGATTGCTCTGCAAGGTGCAATTGTCCACTCAGCTGGAGTGAGGCCAATCTCTCATCACTTCAGCTCCCCTTGATTGCTTCCTGCCCAAGCTCTGACACAGAAGTTTGTACAAGAATTTGAAAAGTGATTACGAAATCCCACAGATCTTCACAAAGAGAAACTTGACTTTGTTTTTTACTCAGAAAACTGTTATGGTGATGATTGTTTTAACAGAAGAGGTAAGTCATACTGTGGTAAAGTTTTTGTTTGTTTTGTAGGGGGCTGTCTGTGGGTGGTGGTGGTGCTTGTTTTAAAAGGAGAGCTTTTATTCAAGGGTCCCAAACACTTTAACTTCACTACTTGAGTTAGATAGTTTTAATTTTTTTGTAATGCATCTGCCTAGGCAAGCTGTTAAGAGTTCATTTGTGTCAAAATAGAATGTAAAATCAACTCTTTGTACAATACTAGAAATCCCATGCGCCTCCTAAAGCAAAATTGCTACAGACAGGCGTTTTAAAAATCTGCAATTCCAACAGATAACATATATCATTGTTTTTTAAGTAATTTTACAAAAATTTTAAAATATAGGTGATAATTTTTGGTTTGACTCTTCTTAGCTTCCTTATGATTATTATCCAGAGTAGCGAAAACTTTGTATTCTTGTATTTTACAGTTACTAAGTTTGTTTCTCTTCCTCATCACCCACGTCTAGCAGGACAGGTGACAGAGCATCCAGGTCTCAGGTGGATCTGTTCCTAGTCAGGGGTGACAAGTGTACTTTAAACCAGAGCAATGCAGAAATTCTATACCATGTGAAACTGTGGGATCCAAATTGGAAAACAAAATCCCTTGACATCTAATCTACCTGCCATAAATAATGTTATTATCCCTCTTCATGTTTGACACATCAGAAAGGTGGCTTCATCATTGTTACAAGGCCAAAGGATGGCTCTGGGGCTGGAAAAAAATAACCATGGTTTCTATGTAATTGTTTACTGTGTAAAAGCATTACTAATGAGTGTGGCTGTTTGTTTCAGAGTTATTTGTCACCTTTGCCCAGAAGCTCGATTAATGCAGTAGTTTTAAACAGACAAATTTGTGTGTAAGTTTGGTCAAGGTGTCAAAATATTTGGAAGTTGGCTGGTTGTGCTCCAATGGCGATACAGCGCTGTACCTACTCATGCTACATCTGGTGTCACTTCACCCCTCCAGCACTTCAGCACTTACTTTCCATTTATGAAACAATTCCAGAAGTGCAAGCAATACCCACTAGTTTCTGCTCCTTTGGTGGTGCAGGTTTTGGTTCCATGTTAAACAGGTGCTGGGGGGGGTCCAGAGGAGAGCCACCAAGATGGTGAGGTCTCTAGAGAACAAGTCCTATGAGGAGAGGCTGAGGGAACGGGGCATATTTAGTTTGGAGAAGAGGAGGCTGAGGGGACACCTCATTGCCCTCTACAACTCCCTGAAAGGAGGTTGTAGAGAGGTGGGGGTTGGCCTCTTCTCCCAAGGGAATAACGACAGGACCAGAGGAAATGGTCTGAAGTTGTGACAGGGGAGGTTTAGATTAGAAATCAGGAAGAGCTACTTTACTGAGAGAGTGGTCAGGCACTGGAACAGCCTGCCCAGGGAGGTGGTGGAGTCACCATCCCTGGAGGTATTTAAGAAACATGTAGACACGGCACTTCACGGCATCCTCTAGTGCCTGGGATTGCTGGGTTGTGTCTGTTTGTGGGTGTTTTTTATGGGGTTTTTGTGTTTCGTTTTTTTTTGATGGGACTCAATGATCTCAAAGGTCCCTTCCAACCATGAAGATTCTGTGATTCTGTGAAAAGCTGTCTAGTATTCATGCTATTTCTCATAAGGGTCAGCAGGCTGACTATCTGTAAGAATAACCCTTTTATCTTTTCCACATTCACAGAGGAAAACCCTTGGACTCAGTGCATCGAATTGTCCAGTTTAGGAGACACTGAGAGCCCTCCTGAGAACCCTTTATTAACTCCCCACAGCCCTTTCATAAGCAGTGTTGTGAGCAACCACTGCATTGGAGAAAACATGCTTTTAACTACCCACCGTGCTAGATATTCTGTTTCACAAATAGCATTTCAGTTAGTATTGATCATTTCTCTGCCTCCTGGAGTCACCAATGAAGAACAACACTGGGAGAACAAAAAGGGTATGTTCAATAAAATACGTGTTTTTCTTTTTTTTTTTCTGGAAAAACAGTAAAAAAAATCTCTCTATCATTTTCATTGCTGCTATACATTTTCAGCAAGAACTGGTGCTGTTTAATTTTCAGACTTTGGCTGTCACCTTTTGCTTGGCTGTGAAGATTTTTGGCATCAGCTGAAAGTCTATGGGTGACAAAGCTTTTACCAGAGCAGCCCCAGAGTTGTGCAACACCTTCCTTACAATTTAGCTTCTCTCTTCTCCATTCTGTCCTTGTTTTAATGAACATCTGCATTTCTGAAGTACTGCAGATTTTCATTCGCTTATTTTTCTGTATTCTGGGGTATTTTTAAAAGAGAAAAAATATGGATTTTTATGTATGGCATTCAGTATTATTAGAGAAAAGTGATCTTTTATATTCTTGGAGGAAAGTAACTTATGAACTGAAAATTGATTAGTGGTAGTCAGGGAGGACAGGTAACACGCCTGTCAAATTTCTCTAATAAGGCTAACCAGTAAGCAGTGCAAAGGATCGATTGTATTAATTCAGTGAAGAATCAGGCCAAAAGAAATTGCTGCCAACGTAATGCCCCTCGTATCTGGGATCGGCAGGAAGGGTTTTGCTCTGGGTGCTCACCCCAGGCTGCTCAGCAGGACTGCCCCGGAGCACGAGGAAGGAGCAAGGTTCTCGTGCTGAGCTCGAAGGGTGTAGGGCCCCTCTCCAAGTGTGGAGGATTTCTAAAATAACAGCGGAGAAACCCTTCTCCTCATCCCTCTAGCAAAGACCTACTGCCGTGGCTTAGCTGAGGCTCCTCTCTAAAGGGACTTCCCCCTTGTGACCTGTAGGTAAATAGGTGTTCCTGAGAAAGTTCTGCTCCTTCCATGCTCCAACCTGGGTGCACAGGAGCAGATCCCAACTTTCCTCTGCTATATAAATTACAACAGGCAAGACCTGTTGACAATGTGACATGTGACAATGGACACAAGGGGTGATATCTAGTACCATGTGTTGGAACGTGCACCTAAGGACAAAACAGCACCCTTCTTCCTCTCTCTCAGGCTGATGAAGGCAGAATAACCTATGGCCAGCTTCAGACCCCATATAGAAACCATCCATTCAGTGATTTTAAAATAAATACCAAAACAAAACAACCCCTGAAAACACCCCTCTAGCCTTTACCAGATCAGATACAATTATAGTGCCCAGTCCAAAATGATTCCCAACATGCAGTTAAACCAATGTCAGAGTCACTTAAAACATAATGAAGACAATATGCATAAGTCAGAACATTATTATTAATAATATTAGTATTTTATCATTATTATTTTTCTCCCTTAGGCAACAAAAGGATTTGAAAAGTATTTCAAACAACAATTTGAAGTCCTGATCTTTAAACATTCACCAATATTGTCATTTGCCTGGAAGCATCAATGCCAAAAAAGTTACCATGGGAACGGTATGTGATCCTGTCATGCCTTTAACCTCTCTAATCCCAGGGGTGGGAGACTGAACCAGAGTCCTGAACTCTGGCAATTACACTTTTACTAATGGTTTTCAGTCCAGAAGGGAGCATATGCAATGGGGAGGAAAGGTGATTCAGATATATTAGTAATATAAGCTCTACCTTGAAATGTCATTAAGAGCACCACCCTCTTCTACCAAAAATAGTCAAGTAGCCGCATTACTCAGATTAAAAAGCCATTTGAAAAAAGCGTGAGTCCCCTAGAATAAACCTGGCTTTTGTTCCCAATCTGAGCCACTGCAATTACTCTTCATCTTGATGAATTACTGATTAATTACTCTTAATTAACATTAAGAAAGAACATTTGCATCCCCTCACTTCTGTTTTATTTAGATCTGGAGCCTTAAAGAAAGTTTCTGTTAAACTCTACAGTGCTTTGAATATTAATTGTAGAAACTATATCCGATGCAATAAATGCTCCCAGCCTAATTCTGTTATTTAGGAAGAATGTGTGAAACCTGAAAGCAGAAAAAAATCAAATCTCAGTTTAAATTTAAAATCGTCAGTATTGGACTCCATGTCTCATACAACAGGTTTTGGTTTTGATAATTATAAGGAGATTTAATGCATTATTAAACCTTAGTCACTGCTTTTATGTTTTCTACAGAAATCTTGAAAGAAAACATGGTAAGGACAGAATTTCATCCTTAATTTATAAATATATTGACTATAATACACATGCAGTTTATATTAAATTACTCTGGCAAAGTAAAAACTTCAGTAGGAGGAAAAAAACCATTACAGTGTCTTGTTAAAATTCTGGTAAAAAGCCATGTCACTACATAACATAATTTTAAAAGTCTTGTTGTTGATTGCAAAGCCAAAATGAGAATTTGGAGATCTCACTCTGTTTCAGTCTCAGTAGCACTTGCAAACTATGGTCTGTGTTCTCTGGTTAATTTTGGAAAGTCCAAGTTGCTTATTATTTTCTTTCCTCTGAAAGGATGCCAAATACATATCCTCTGAGCTGGAAGGAGCTAATCATGCTATGTTTAGTCAGCCCTAGATGAAAGAACAGCTCAGAAGTGTGGAAAGATGTATATCTCCAAACAGTGAAAAAAAGTGAAAATTTTCAAATGAACCACAATTGTTTGTTGTTTTTTTTTCTTCCTACTTCTCTCATCAATTATTTGGTCAGTATTTTTTTGTAATTTAAATATTACAGCAAATTTCTGATCTTTTTACTGTCTTATGCTTTTGCACAGACTCCTCTATGGACCTGATATTGTTTTGTACCCAATTATTCCTGTCCAGCTTGAAGGAAAATACACTGGCAGGAAATATGTATTAAGACATGCTGGGAAAAGAATTACTGGTGCTCAGGCACAAAAGGTGTCGCAGAGCATGGAGACCGCAGAAAAAGTGGTTTGAGCACAAAAGATGACACAAATAAAGTGGAGCAAAGCAGGTCAATTTTAGCTGAAGAAATGCAGAACAATTTATGACGCAGGCTCAATCAGGTCTAGTAGAGATTTGAGAAATAATCAGATCTGAATGAATACTTGACTCATAGATGGTCTGAAGAATTGCTTGGGCATGAAGGTTGAGATTAGGCCAATAGAACTTCTCCTGCATTACCTCTAGCTGTGTCGCCATCCCACTTCAGGAGCCTGCCCTGCTCTCCTGGGTGAGATCATTCAGATTTTTAGAGGATCCATGTGCTTGGGAGCAGGGGCATCTGCCAGGGATACAATGATTGTGTGCAAAGAGTGCCAGGTTATGGAAGAAATTAAGAACGAGTATCAACAAGACCTGTGCATGTGTGTATATATGTGCACATATATACATACGTATGCGTACATAGATATATATACACACACAGAAACATACATCTCTGTAATCTAGAATGTGACGATGTACAAATTAGGAACTTAAATACAGGACTTCCCTATTTCTGGATCTTTCTGATAGAAATACACCAGTATGTGCCTTGTGGCAGTATGCAGTGGGTCCAGGGCATATAGAAATATTTGACTAGCCACATGTGTGCCGCACAAATTGCTTAAACATACACAGTGTACATCTCCAGAATGCACAGGACCCGGTGGACAAACACTGGGAATATTGCTCAGGATTTCTTGATATCCATCAGTTTAGTCAGGGACCCTGCCCCAGTCAAACTACAGGATGCCCAGGAATCCCAAATAAATAACGTTCCCTTTCCCACCAGGCAAAATTTCCAGATGAAAAAAAGGTGACCGTATCCAAGGCAGGCTCACCCAGCTGGTGACCCTACCACTTCTTGGCTGCCATCGTGTTACTATATGGCACAGGAAGGTCTCTCATGGCCTCCTGGTCATCTGTCACGTTTCTGGTGTGTCAGGATGCCCTCCCATGGCCTCACAACACCCGCATTCTGGGCACGGCTGGAGCTCTTTTGCATCCCACCACCTTAGATATCAGAGCTACTGCAGCACTGAGCTTCCTGACAGCTACAGCCCTCTCCGAATCTTGCCAAAATAACTGCTCGGCCATATCCTATAGGCAGGATGGAGTATTCCTATGGACACACACCTTTCATAGAATTTATTAGAAGCAGCAGCATAATTCTCTTTCTTTGGGAACTGGAAAATAAAACACTGCACTCTCCTATTATTTCATGAAGCAAATTTCAAAAGTCTTCAATCAGAAAGAAGCAAAACAAAAATCTAAAAATTCCTTTTCTTGATCTTATTTTTCACTCAGTGAATGCTTATCATTCAGAGATAGAATGCATGAATTTTCTTGGAGTGCTGATGATTATATTTCCTCCAAAAAGTCTCCAGTAGGGAAAATCATGAGCAGAGGCAAATAAATATCAATGCAATGCACAATAGCTCCTTTCATGATCAAAGAATAAAGTGAAAGCAAAACTTTGTCCAAGAGCAATAGCCATTATGATACCCACTGAATAGCAAGTTTGCTATGCATAACTTCTAAAACTCTTGGAAAGTTACCACTCATTCACAAATTACACAGCTCCTGTAAACTGCTTTCATTCTGCTTTGTTTTGTTTCTTCCATGCTCTAGAAGTCATTTTGAAAATTAAAGAGATGTCAGCTTGCTGTAATAACTAACAGTCCTGGCATGTTTTAATGGCCTGACTTATTTGGTCCTCCGAGTATGTATCCTTGCACAAACAATCCTAAAATACGATTAGTTAAGAACAACAACCTTATTATTCTCTGTTAATGACATTGTGTGTTTCCATTCCTTGTCACTGATTTTATTAAATCTTTCTGGAGAAGCATTAGCAGTAGTGACCCTTTGACTAAAACAGCCCGGGAAAGAGGTTCTCACGCTGTCCTGCATTTATAACATCTTAATCATGGGAAAAAAAGCATAGTAAGGAGAAAAATCTGGGACTCCAGGGGAGGATAAGGGGATCCATTTAGTGTCAGGCCAATTTCTGCAGTGAAATCCTGCCACTGAAATCAGTGACTTCCTGCATGGGCTGATTTTTAGGCCAATTTTGATCTTCTGTATAAACATCACTGGAAGAAAATACTTACAAGACTGATGGTGGTCAAAAATCAGGGAAGATGTGAACACTGTATTAGGTTTCCCTAAACTATGTGCTGATGATCACTTTGGCCAATACAAGGATCAAGAAAATAAATTTCCAGTCCCTGTTTCCTTCCTCTTTCCCCACCCAAAATTTGCAATAAATCGGTTTGTCTCAGGAATGCACTTTGTGCATTCAAACCTGGAAAGGTGGCTGCTTTCCACACAATTCCACAGTGGCAGTCAAGTGCCTGCCTCTACAGTGGGGGACACAGCAGGACCTGGCAAATTTTCTCAAAATAGTGGGAATATTTTGAAAACCAGGTTTATCCCTTCCTCTTGAGAAGCAACTGTCAAGATACAATGAAATGTTTATGAACGTTGTTTTAAAATTTAGTAGATTTATTAAATTATTTCCATTCAAAGTAGATTTTCTTGTGTTCTGTGTATGCAGGTTGACAGTTTCTGTCTTCTATGTTTGTGGGTCATATGCAAATCCAAATGAAATGAATCCTTTGTACCACACTGCAAATTGCAATAATTTCTGTGTGAACATGGGGATACATTTTCAAAGAAATGGGAGGGCAGGAGATTGACATAAGCAATAGAAGTGAATAAAACTTTTGAGATCACCCATGACATTCAAAGCCACTCGCTTTTACTCTTCATTGCTCTCTTGCAGAAATATGAAATGCAAATATAATACAAGTAAAATATGGTAAGAAGTGAAGTTTCCTGTAATGTTGAAAGTATCAGTCAAGGGATGGGAATATATGAGAAATGTCTTTCACTGTTCTTGATCTGTTTTTTCGTTTGAGGCAAGTGGTTGGCAAATGTTTAGAGAAGCGGGACGCAACACAGATTCCATTATATGACTCCTAAACCATTACAATATCGTATTATAGTCAGTAACTTCAAAAAGTGTACTCATATCTGAGTTCAAAATGGGTTCTTGCATCCCAGTTGCACTCTCTGCAGACATTTATCTGCATAGGCATTTGCTTCTCATGAAAAATGTATGATCTGTACTGTGAGAATAAATGAAGAGAAGCGAAGCAAAGAAGTTCCATTTTCAGCTAATTGCTGTCTGTCAGACAGCACACTATTTCAGCTCTCCATTGGCCTTTGGTATCTGTCAGTGCTAATATCCATATATTTTTTCCAACACCCTAAGCTTCAGAGTTCAGATTCAGCCTGTCTGAGATGAACTGCACTACGGACCTTGCCTGCAAAAGTTTTGCTGAAGTCAACAGGAATTTGTGCACCTAAGGAAGGAGCAGTGAGTGATGGTATTATGCTTCTTGAATATAGTGTGGATTAAACTGGGCCAGGTGATGGGGTAACTTATTCAACCTGCCCATCCAGCCCCTGTCTGAGAGGTGCCACCCTGACACTGTCATGGCTCAGCTGTCAAAGCTCTGGCAGCTCCAGAGCTTTCCAGTGTCGCAGTCAGTGAAGCAAACAGACTGAGAGAGTTTGGATTGTTCATCCTGGAGAAGAGGAGATGCTCGGGAGACCTTATAGGAGCCTTCCAGTACCTGAAGGGGGCTGCAGGAGAGATGGGGAGGGACTCTATCAGGGAGTGCAGCCATAGAACGAGGGATAACAGTTTTAAATTGAAAGTTTTAGATTAGATATCAGGAAGAAATTCTTTTCTGTGAGTCTGGTGAGACACTGGAAGAGGCTGCCCAGAGAAGCTGTGGATGACCCACCCCTGGAGGTGTTCAAGACCAGGCTGGATGGGGCTTTAAGCATCTGGTGGGAGGTGTCCCTGCCCATGGCAGGGAGGTTGGAATTCCATGATCTTTAAGGTCCCTTCCAACCCAAACCATTCTATGATTCTATAATTCTACAAAAACAATCAAAAAACATTGCCAGTTTTCTTTAGACAGGAAAACTTAATGTTTCAATACAGGACAAGTTTATACCAAATTTGCTTATTTTCTTCTTTTTAACTTGAATAGGACGTGGCATTCTCTGCTCAGCTCAGAATCCTGTTTTATGAAATTTCTCTTTATTTATTTTGTAGTAGTATCAAGAACCTTGAAAAATCTAAGGTAAAACATTGCAACAAACAATGCTCACAAATGTTGTGAGCCAAATTATTTTGCTTTGCTCTCTCCAGGACCAGGTTGATTTGGTCCTGGGGGATAAGTGTCTTACTGATCATTGTATTGCAGGGAAGAACTGCTGTGGATAACCTTTTTCAGATAAGCCTGAAGTTCTACCATGTTCAATAGCTTCATTTTGTTTTTCATGTCAGCAGTTAATAGAGAAGTAGCAACTCTTGCATTCCTTAAATCAGATGGAAAAGCTGTGCTACAGCTTTATGCTATGCAAGCTTTTCCCAACACAGACAAAATTCTCCAGTGGCAAATGTAGGCTATTGCCCATCATTTTACACCGTAACATGTAAAGACTTCCCTCTTGATACAGATGTTGGGTATTGTCAAGACATATACCTGCCTAAATCATAGGCAAAACCACACCCATTCTTCATGCTTTCCATTCTTGTGTAAAACACTGGTGATTTTTTGGACTGAACATTGGTCGGGGATAAACTTGTGCCATTGTACAGCAGACCATGTCTACAAACTCTATGGTATGAACATCAGCATGATACCAGTAGGCATCTCAGTTGTGCTTCTCTGCTGTCGGGAAGGACAATGTATCAGGAGGTGCCCAGTGACTGGTAAGGAGGGAGTTTTGGAGGATGCAGAGAGAGAACTCACGTCTGTAGGTTACTGACACATGGTTAGATTTAAAACTCAGTCAGAAACTTTTTCCTCAAGGTGCTTTTTTGCCTTCTGCCCACACAATTATTTCTTTTATTACCTAGTATTGTTTGACAGATAAATAGTTTCCCATGCCAGGTATTATGATCACAGACTTGAACAGATCTTTGTTTAAAAAGAGAATCCAGGCACCCTGTCCTCACCTTTAATTGCTGTTCAAAGAAGGGAACATCTCTCTATCTAAAAAATTGTTTTGGAGCTATGAACTACATTGCACAAAGAATATTTTCTCATTAAGAATTTCTTTATCATTTTCAAATATTTTAACGTAAAGAGTTCAACCTAAAGATATTCTGCCTAGTATCTTCAACCAATAGTTAATAAGAAAGCCAACCTCTTCACAAAGAAAATACCAGCCTCTTGTTTTAAAATCTCTCTGTAGTTCCCTACCTAAATATTCTTCACTGGGAAGAGAGAAATTATAAAACTGCTGAGTTATAGAACTAGCCTTATACAAAGCCTTCTGAGTGCCACCCAGTTCTTAATACTTTCTTGTATGGCAAGTACATGAATGAATTAATAGTTTTGACTATTGTTTCTGCTTACCCATCCTACTCTATTTCCCTTTCAGTACTTACTGTCTCACAAGTAGTTAGATTTTTCATGTGGCTGCAGAAATGTGCACAGAATCCTGCTGCATGATGTGCATAAAAATCTATCATCACTATTACCAGTCCTTATAAATTTCTTTAGTCTACCTTTTACACGGCTCATGAAATGCTAAAAGTTCAAGAGAAATTTCCTAATGGAGCTTTACTGCTGCTTTGCCTGATATAAGAATTGTGAATCCTCACCTATAAGGCTTTATGTTTTTTCCTCTAAGTGTTTTGTAAAAAATGTTGCTCATGCAATATTAATGAACCTCTTTGCTGTAAATTGTTAACCCTTCAATGTTGGGCTAACATAATATTTTTCGTTGCATTTCTCTTGTTGAACTATATATTAAAATATATTATTCAAAAGATATATTACAAACAAGAATCTGGCATGAAGTTTGATTATGACACAGAAATAATCTAAAATTTTCTGTGGAGGTCTAATTTCCAGGACTTGTCTAAGAAAGAGCAGTCCATTTTTTCCAAAGGTATGAATATGAGACACATGTTAAATCATGTTAGACTTCTGCTCAGAAAATTTCACTCAGGGTGAAATGGTTTGGATTGTTCAGAAGGCAATAAAACATTCATAACTGAAAACTGTTTCTGAGCACTACCCCACACTGAGGTCTAATGCAAGTTGCTCTGTGTGCTTTAAATTTAAATCTTTAGTTAATTCAGTTTAGCTTTCTTGAGTGTCTCTGTGGAGAAAAAACGTATTAATGGAATAACACTGATTTGCCTTCTTCATGATTAAATAAAAAGGTAAAATTAAAGAGAAAGACAGTTCTCTCTGGTTTTATCTCTTCCAAGATTTGCTGACTTAACTATAGAGAGTGGAGTGTCACAGTATCAATTTTACTTTCAAGTTTTTATATTTTTTTTTTCTTGCAAAGCATGCTCTGACTGTTTCATAAAATCTAGGCATCGTTTTTCTTTGCTAGGGTATGACTTTCCACTGATCACTGCTGCTAGTCAAAGTTTTCAATATAGGAACATCAGCAAATGACTTTGGTCACACTCAGTCCTCAGTCATATCCTCTCCTTTGCCCTCTCCCTGATGGCTGCCCAGTCCTACACAAATCCACCCTCTCCCTTTTCCTCTTGCCTTTGTTGACTCCAGAGGATAAGGGCACATCCGAGTACCCCAGCCTTCTGCTGCATGGATCCGCTTAAACACCCCGGTCACAGGGAACAAGAAGAGATGGACAGTATTCAGTGGGGCAGTAGATTGCCTCACTTGGCACATTATATATATGTGTATGTGTACAAATACAGGAAGATACTGATTAATTAATCCATACTATAATATATGTTTTTCTTATTGTAGTATAACGCAATATAACTTCACTCATCCTCAGCAACTTCCCAAAAAAAGGGATTAGCTACCAGCCAGTCAAGCACTCAGTCACGTAAAGTTGCCATCACTGATCTTTAAGGAAATGTTCAATTTTCACCAGTATTCTCCTATTTTTGATCTTAGGAGGAAGGTCAATAGCCCATTTTTCCTTTCCCCCTCTCAACCTCTGCACAGTGTTATCCAGAACATATAACAGCTTCTGCTGGCAGCCAATGTAGACTCCCTAGAATTTGGCATGCTGCTGAATTAAGTTACACAAAATCCACCAGATTTCATGTCTGCAAGAGCAATCTAATCTAAATGACCACAGAGAAACTATGCCTGGAAGAGTGGAAACAATAGGCATGCTTGGACATGGTATGGTTTCAAATAAATATTTAAAAAAGAAAAAAAAATCTTCTTGGTTTAGTTGCAGATGAAAATCTTCACAATGTACTATTTGCTTCAGTATGGACTCAAGAGTAATCCCAAAATTGACTGTGTTGGCAGCTCTTGGAAAGGTGAAGATGTGCTCTTCTTACTGTGAGTAATGGAAGAAAGTCATGAAGCCTTCCAAACCAATGTTGTTCTTCTTATTATAGCATCATAGAGATGATTTGCAATGCAGTAGCCTTCATTTGGATCTGCTCTTCAGATGGGAAAATCAGAAGTATTTCTCCAATGTTATTCATAGCAAACAAAAGGGAGAAGACTTACTACTTTGATTTCTGTTCAATATCCAGGAATTTGGATAGATGAATCAGTTTAGGCTAGATATCAGTCTAGAAATGTTGTGGAGTAATTTTAACAAACCAGCTAGTTTGGAGGCAAAGGAAATCAGTAAAGTTTAATGTTTTTGTAGTGTTGAAATATTTCAAACACCAAAAATGTTTACTTTTTGCCTAGTTGCACTATAATTCTATTATTGTAGTATAGCATTTTATATAATGTTAGTCTGTAAGGTGTATGATCTTGTCTACACAGACTCCCTGAATATTTTCAGTTTCCAAAAAATATTAGTACCAAATTTGCAGGAACTATTTCTGATATTTTAAATTAGTATAAGGTTATATCCAACAATTAATTTTGTGATATTTTAAGTTGAATGGAATTGCTTACAACAGCATATGCTCCATGTCAAATTAATTTTTTAGTAATATGCTGCACAAAATATCTTTACTTGTCACAGATGGCATAAACAGTAATAAAGTCCATCTGAGACAGTCTGTATTTACTCTGCAGCAATGATTAATTATATGAAGGATACTGACAGGATATGTCATTTCAGAATTTATTCTGGAAAATATTTTATATTTTACTGAATATTGTATGTAGGATAGCCCAAATAGATTTATTAACTGACACTATGTTATAATTGCACCAATCCTCATTTGAGTGATTCATTAAAAACAACTGAAACCAAGAAAGTAAATCTGATGAAAAAAGTATGCCTCTAAATAGACAGTGTGGTACACAGTTACAAAGAAAACATTCTAAAAACATTTTAGAACTTTTTAATATACCATGCATATCTGCCAAGCCTTAGTGAAGTGCCTAAGAGTATAGCTCTCAAAGAGAATAATACTGTGTAGTAATTATAGAAAAATATCCTATTAATTGTGTTGAGATTATAAAAAAATTACTTCACTTCCATAAAACGCAGTGGGGGCAAATAGGAAACCAAAAATCTTTCCAGTGTTTATGCTTCTGAGCATATGTGTCTGCGACATCAGATTTTGAGAAGAAGGGAAGAGGAGAGGAGAGGAGAGGAGAGGAGAGGAGAGGAGAGGAGAGGAGAGGAGAGGAGAATTCTTTCAGTTGGAAGAGAATGGTCACCTAGTCCAGCTGCCTGACCAATTCAGGGCTGACCAAAAGTTAAAGCATGTTGTTAAGAGCATTGTCCAAATGCCTCTGAAACACTGCAGGCTTGGGGCATCGACCACTTCTCTGGGAAACCTGTTCCAGGGTTCGATCACCCTCTCGATAAAGAAATGCTTCCTAATGTCTAGTCTAAACCTCCCCTGGCACAACTGTGAACCATTCTTATGTGTCCTGTCAGTGGATACTGGGGAGAAGAGCCCAGCACCCTCCTCAGAAAGCTGTAGAGAGCAATGAAGCCACCCTTCAGCCTCTTTTTCTCCATACAAACTCAAGGTCCTCAGCTGCTCCTCATAGGACATGTCTTCCAGCCCTCTCACCAGCTTTGTTGCCCTCCTCTGGACACCCTCAAGGACCTTCACACCCTTCTTAAACGGTGGGTCACAGAACTGCACACGAGGCTCAAGGTGAGGCTGCACCGACATGGGGCAATCACCTCTTTTGACCAGCTGTTTGTGCTGTGTTTGATGCATCCCAGGATGTGGTTTCCCCTCCTGGCTGCCAGGACATCCTGCTGACTCCTTCCGAGCCTGCTGTCACTAGAATTAGTTACTGGAAGGCACAGAAACCGTTGCCAGCTTTTAACCGCAATTAAAACAAAAAATGGTAGAGATTCCTGTGTGAAATTTTAATATATCACACACAAATATTCCTTTGTCATTTTTTTAGCTTTCGTAGACTTGAAATATTACTTTTAAAAAAAGGTTTAGGCAATAAAACACTTAAAATGAAACCTCAATATATGTTTCAAAGAATAGAAATATTCTAACATCTCTGGCATTACTTTGGTAGAGTAGCACATTTGTAGCACATTTTTGTGCTACATTTTTGTTAGCACATTTTTGTTAAACCTATTTGGGAATTTAATGAATATTCATTAATACTTCTGATCATCCAAAACCATACTTTCTGGTGAATAAACTTAGTGAATTAAATAAATGTGCTATAACAGAAAACCTTTTCCCCATACTGATTGGAATTTTGCTCTTCTGGGTTCCTCATTCCTCAGGAACTATTACTTTGAGACAGAAGACAATTCTATGTCACTTATCCCAAACAGCTTATATTTACAAGTTCATCATTTTTCTGAAGTGAGATCTTCTTAATAGTATTGTTTGGATCAAGGCTTTCTATTTGAACACTAATCACTTAATGTTTCCGTGGCAGCAAAGTGATAGTGAATCTCTAAACTTTGTTGTTTTAAATCCCCGTGCTTGGAAAAAGAAGTAAATCCTACTCAAAGATATCTCATTTCTATCCCTAACTAATTCTGCCAGAGTTTTTACTTTTTTTTCCCCATTTGTTGTTACTCAGATATGGTTTTACAAGCCTTAACGATTCTTGAATTTTGATGGGTTGATAGACACTAACATGGTAATCAGTGTGAGTTTCACTGGGACCTCTCAGCATACTGGTGTTTATGTTTACAATTACCATCTATTTAATCCTAGAGATATGATATGATCAGGAGGTTGCTGGAGTCAGTAGACGTCTACAACAACTTCACTGTACTTCAGAGAAGTCACATAATGAAAAGCCTCTGATTATTTCATTTTTAAGACTTTTTTAAAAAAAAGGTGCTTATATGATTTAAGGTATTTTTAACAACCACATTTTTAAAAACCAACATAGAATCATAGAATCATGTGGGCTGGCAGGGGCCTTCAAAGGTCATCTAGTCCGACCCCCTCGCAGTCACAGGGACACCCCCAACTAGACCAGGTTGCTCAGGGCCTTGTCAAGCCTCACCTTGAATGTCTCCAGGGAAGGGACCTCAACCACCTCCCTGGGCAACCTGTTCCGTGCTCCACCAAATGAGAATGCTCCACCATATAAAATGAGAAAGAGATCTAAAGCACAGAAATCACAATAAAATCATAAGCAATGAACTAGACTGTCCTCCATAAGGTATTCAGATAAGAAATGGTACAGATACACAGTGATGCTGCCCATAATTGCTGTGTTGGTTACAAAGGAAAACAGTCAGAAAGATTACCTATCGCAAATATGCTGCTGAGTAAAACATATATACACTATTAAAAGAAAGAACAATGCGTGACAATCAAATGTTAAATTAATTTACCTCCAAGTCAGGATAACTTCAAAAACATGCGGTTGCAACATGGAGGAGAAGAGAGCCTGGAGTGATTAATATCCCTTTGATATGAAAATTGATTTCCTGTAGTGTGAATGCTAAAGTAAGATGAAACAAGGAAAATTTATCCTCTTGAGCAAGTTTTTGAGATCATAAAGCACTGGTAGAACATGAACAGATTTTGAGGCTGAAGCTTTGGATTTAAAAATTATTAAGCAAATAAAAGTTTTGCTGGTTCAATTTTGTTCCTTTCTCTTCTTGTATTCATAGAAGTTGCTAAACAGAAATAATATATAAATAACTGGTTCAGAAGACTAAATGCTTGTGTAAACAAATGACCAAAACCTTTGAGTAAATTCATCCTAGTCAGCCATTTATCTGCAGGAACTGCAAGTTCTCTTGAAAATACTTATGATCCCATCTACCTCTTTCTATCTCCGATACCAAAATTGGAGCAGTCATCAGGATTTGTCCCTAGCAGTAAAAAGGAGCCATGACAGATATTTTTCCATTTTCCTTCTTCTTAGCTATTTTTCAGTTATCTATTAGTTTTCATAATATAGAAGTAGAAAAACTGCAGAGATCAGTACCCAGATCAGAACCTCAGCTGCACTGATTGATGCTGCTCCCATAGGTTAAACTTGCTGGGATCCATGCAACACCCGTCCACATGCATGGAAGCCCTTGCAGCAACTCCCATGTCCCCCAACAAGCACAGCCCAGCGTTTGCAGCAGGAGAGCCCCACAGCCATGTCCCAGGGATTCCCAGTGACAGACACCTTCCTGAGATAATGGACAGGCCAGCCTGGGACCAGAGAACGGGCTGTGATGTTTTGGTAAGGAGCTTTCAACCCTTGTTCAGAGTAGAGGCCACCTCAGGTTTGTCTTTGGGACATTTTGCATCTAGACTGCAAGGGCTTGTTCCACGACTGTGCACTTGCTCTTCTCCCATAGGTTTATTTCACCACATACAGTTTTCTAACTGTCAGATCAGACTATAACATTCCACAGACTGCACTGATCCTTTTACAGCTCAAAAGTTTATTACAGGCCAAGAAACAAAGTGATGTCTTTAGAATTTTAAAGTAAATGTTCTTCATTTCTTCTGTTATGTGTCCTCCATAAGCTATTCAGATAAGAAACGGTACAGACACACAGTGATGCTGCCCGTAATTGCTGTGTTGGTTACAAAGGAAAACAGAAAGATTACCTATTGCAAATATGCTGCTGAGTAAAACATATTAAAAGAAAGAACAATGTGTGACAATCAAATGTTAAATTAATTTACCTCCAAGTCAAAATAACTTCAAAAACATGCGGTTGCAACATGGAGGAGAAGCTCTTCTGAGCTGCAGGAAAAGTGCTATGGGACACGGGCCTTTCCTATGAAAACACCAAGTTTTTATCTCTGAGAGTATCTAGGAAAACAATTTATAGGCCATAAATTCCCTAGGTTTTTTTCCCTTTTTGTGTCACCTCTCTCAAGGAACAGTCCAACATTAGGGGCGAATTCACTAAGGACAGATGAAAGCAACCTCATTGACTGAGGCTGATTCAAGATATGAAGAAATCCTCAGAGTCTTCATAGTGATCTCAAAATAATTACACTGGTTGGCAATTTTCTCATGGAAGGCATCTCCCATTTTAGCCAACACTGTGCTGGTTTTCTCTTAGAGTTTTTTAACCTAGAGAATGTTCTAAAAGAACATAAGGACACTGATAAAACTACACACAAGAGCAAGGACACATTCAGCATTACTGACAAATATCCAGGCTGACACTCTGTTATTAACATTTGCCTTTTTGTGCCTTGCTTAATGCTCTCAGGAGCTATGAGGGTGATGGGGAGATTTCAGCCCTGACTGGGTTTATTTGTGCTTCTGACCTTCAAGTGTGTTTTCATTTGGCAGAAAGTAGGTATTTTCTAAAGAGTTAATGGGGACACTATTTTAAAATAAAAATTCCAACTGAAGTTTTACTTTAAAATGCTGTGGAGATCCAAGTCATGGGTATGAAAGTGTTAATCAAGACTTTCACTTCTCCTAGATGAAGCGATCTGAAAAATAAGTAGGCTAAGTTTCATATATCTGAAAATTGCATTCCAAAATCTGCTAGACTGAAAGAACATACCAGCACTGACTTTCCTCCATAGTAATTTGGTCAGTCTCTTGATCTTATTAAGTCCTGGTGATGGCAAGTTGTGACCATTTGTCTACTGGGTGGTTTACATTTTTCAAAGGAAGCTATTACTTGAGATAAAAGAGATGCTGCTATTAAAATTTATTTGATTGTATTTTTTAGAGAAAGAAAGAAAAGATTAAAATGTGGGTTTTATTCTAAGATCTGCAGCTACATAAATTGGTACTTGAGCAGCACAAAGTAATTGGTGAGTATGTAGGCTTAAAACACTGGTACATCCTACATTTTCCCTACTCTGATGTCCTTGATTTTCCACTCCACATCTCAATCCACTTCCCAGTATTCTGGAGGTCACATTTATTTGAATGAATGAAATAAATGGACCTTAGAGAGCTGAGGTTGCAGACATCAACTCTGAAACTTGAAAACTGAACTGAATCATATGTGATATGTTCAGTAATGAAAGATTTTTTTCAATATTTTAAACGATAACTGGTGTTTGAAAATGTGAAAAATGTAGCTTTTCAAATACCTACACTTTTAAAATTAACATACAGATGAGTTGTCTGTGATCTAGGAAAAGCTATTTACAGAACAAGAGCCTTATGGAGAAACTTTTTCTCTCAAATTTGCTGAATGTGAGAGCTGCGGTGGACAGGCTTCCCCAGATGGTAATTTATATCTGGTTTTATCCGGGTTCAGTAAATGTTCACCTTGGTTCTTCAACAAATTAAAATAAAAGCCATCAGTAAATAAAAAGGTCATGAATGATTTGCAGAGGCTTTCTCCTGCAGTTTGGAAAAAACTCCCAGTGTCTGTGCCCCGATGTCTGCTCACAGTCCCCTGACACACAGAGCACTGACCGAACTCACAAGGTCATCTACTGCCTGCTGCAGTCCCTACATCTGAAGTGATTAAAAATTCCCTTAATTACTGCATTTGACTACTCAACATCTTTACAGCTTTTGAATCTGGTATACTTTCTCCAGGTTAGGTCGATTTAGGCAAGTATATTAAGGCATCAAAATGCAATTACAGCACTGTTTCTGTAGAGGTACAGAAAGAAAAGAGAATCCTTCAGTTACAAAAAAAAATCATTTCCCATGGAAATTCTCTGACTGATGGGATGAAAGGCTGGCAGATGGTGTGCAGTACATCAGGGTGCGTATGAGCCTGACTTAATGCCTTTAGAAAGCAGCTGTCCTGTGGTCAGGGCTGTGGGAGGACACTGGGGCAGGGCTCCTCACCCACTGATGGGAGTGAAGACCACCAACCCTGGCATGGGATGACCCTGGTTTTAGAGACCTCTGTTCGTCAGCAGACAGAATTTTGGTGTAGAGAGCTGATGCCAGGAGTTTATACGTGAATGCACATCTTTTTTCATCTGCTGGCAAATGTGTAGCTCAGATAAAAAGCCAACTTAAAAAAATCAATATAAAGAGCCAGCTTTTGTTTCAGAAACTGGAGATTAAATTGGACAACAGTGTAGCAAACAGTTTGAGCTGATAAAGAAATCAGATGAAATATGTAGAAGGAAAAGATTATTTGAAAGTAATTGAAAAATTAAATTTTCCTGTTACATTGCCATTAAACTATTGTATTCCCACCGGAGCAAGTAATTCAACTGCATAGCTCTTAGCCTTTTACAGGCAATTAATACTTCAGTGAAAATAAGCTGTTTGGGGAGATTTACAGTCACAGCAGAAATTAGTGTAATTCTGACTGCAACTGAAAGATAACCACCAGCCTGATGGTGCTTTGTATCTTTGCATCTTTCTCTCACAAGAATTTTTGGAGATTCTAGATAAGACCATGGTGGCTTCTGTAGACTTTATAGAAAGGGCATCAGCCACCCCTGTTCTTCTGTAGCAGTGCTCTGCACAGGTGAAAGTGGGACTGAAAAGAAACAGAATCAAAGAAACTGCCTGGCTTTCCATTTCTTTGGGGCAGCCCCACCTTGTCCCCCCCATGGAAGCAGGTTGTGAGGGACACCTATGGTCAGAAAACATCAGTTCAAGCAAATGCAAATTAAAAAAAAGAATTGCTAGGATGATCAGCTGTGCAGAAAGTCTGCCATCTGCAAAACATCAGGCTGGCATCAGGCAATATCGAGTGAAGAGGCAGTTCTCTAAACACATTCCAGGGAAACAAGTATCACTGAAAGAAAACAATGATTTCAATTAAAGGCCAGTTTTCCTGCAGCATCACCTGAGCATATGCCAAGCATGGGTGAATTTAGACTGCTATCAGGAGGCTCAAATCATCACGACACTGAAGGCTCTGGAGCAGCTTTTTAATTGGAGTAGTGGCAAGAAATCTTTTTCTGTTTCAAGACAGAGCTGAGTGAACGTAATAACATCTTTTCAGTAGTTCATCTGACGGAATAAAGTCTTTGCTATCAGGTCTTTGTTGCACTGCCAAAACAAATAATTACTGTATATAATTAATTCCATGCTTCAGTGCTTTGCTGCTCATCTGCAAGACTCAGGAAGACTTTTTTCTGCCTTTAAGGAATAACAAAGCTCCTGAAATGTAGTCACGTGGCCCTCATCTGAAGCAGCAGGGATAGACCTCAGCATGGGCCAGTCAGTGGAACTGGGAAAACAGGACTTTGGTTCCTGCCTCTTGTTTGTGATTAAACCACTGACCAAATATTCAGACTGGAAGGAGTTGCTTCCTATAACCAGTTGAGTATTTTATCTGAACAATTCCTGGGACATCCAGCTGGGACCAATTTCCTCTGCCTTCTCCTGTCCTCCTTTAACACACCAAAGATTTGTTGGCTCTGGTCTTTTGTGCTAAAGATCTTAAAAATTTTACAAGCTACAGCCAGGCATTCGGTGTTCTGTGCTCTAGAGGCCAAAGACAATCTGTACTGTACAACCCTCTGTACTAACACACCAGTGGCAATCACTTGGGATGGTGGAAATGTTTTCAAGAACCAGGACCATCACTTTCTCTTTCTTAGCAGTTTTTCTCACAGCCCACCTTCTGCAAAGGCATCTGCAGACATCTGCTACTATCCTCTACTGAGGACAGGACACTGGGCTACTGCTGTGCACATCACAGCCACTGAAACAGCTCCTGAACCAGTCTGGGCTTTGATGGGGCTTGGATCTTAGTGCATCAAGTGGTGGTGGTGACTCTGCCTCTTCAGCAGAAAGCAGTGAGTGTAGCTCAGGCTTCACCTTAAACCTAACTTTTTCAGTCCTAATCCTGGCAATGTCAGTCTTCCATCCATACTTTTCTCGTTTTCCATCAGGAAACAGATTAGCAGCAGCAGCAGTAGTACTACACCTCCTTTTGGTTTGGTGCTTTTGGTCCTTTTGGTTTCTCTTCTACCAAAGCTCCGGTCACTAAAGCCTTCAATGCTATTGCAACTCAACCAATGTATTAGGGAAAACAGGATATTTTGATTCCATGTTTTCTTTTGTCTGAAGATGCAGCTTTGGGGCTTCTGAAGCTCTGATAAAGCTTCTGGCCAGTACCTAAATGAGTGGGAGAAGTCTGTGCCTCTGACCGTACTGAGGATGGGTCTGCAATTAAAAGCTAGGGAGGGACTCCATCCTGCAAAATGGAGAATTTGATTTTCCACTTTCCACTTGAACTTTCATAAAGTTCAAGAGCTCGTAACAAACATGGGATGCAAATCCCTCATTCAGCCTGCAAGAGTTTTGTTCACCTTTTTTCATTCGTCACACTAGTCTGCTTAGGGACTGAGTACCTCTATACTGCCATCTGCTTTCCATCTCAGAAAGTCAGATAGGAAATTAAGGCAACAGGAAACAGTGAGCTCCCACCTGAACTAGTACTAACTAGTGCAATACTTTGGATTTTATCACAAGGGTGTCTCCAAATACCATACAATATATGAAGATAACACTGATCACAGCCTCAGTGCAATATATTTAAAAAAAAACACCTGAGTGTAATAGAGAGCAACTCTGCAACTCATTAACTGTGTCACTATTCAATGCAAATAACAGCAGAGTCTGATCCTAAATGAGGCCCCAGGAGTGTAACTGCCCAGACTATAATACATATCATTCTGACCATACTATTATTTCTTTAAAATTTGTCAGAGTTAACATTTGTGCTTTCCTTGAAATGTAACTCTTCTGTCATCGTGTTCTGGTGACTCATCATTCAAGGTTCTCTAATGATTCATAATAGCCAAGTGTTCTCTCAAATTAAGGGTACAAATAAATATGATTTTGGAGCACAGTTTTATAACCTTTTCCTAGACCAAAGTTGCTCCCTGTGTTACCAGGATCTGTTCTTGAGAACGTAACATCTTGAGAATTCATACAGGCAAGGATGACTCAAGCAAACAGTGGGCTGAGAAAAGCATGTGCTCACATACACATACACACCAAAAAAAATCAACCCAAAAAAGTTTGATCCATCACTATGTATGTAAAGGATTTACACTGAGTCATCAGAGAGTATTGGACAAGAGACAATCTTCAAATTCTTTGTGTATAAATATTTTTAAAGTGTCATAGCCATCATAGTTGTAGACCATGGTTTGAATTTGTGACTGCTGTGTAAAACTGGAAGCTGGGTAGAAAGACTGGTTTTGAGTGATGCTTTACATACTAGCTGTCTCTAATTTTGAGAAGGCAATGCTACATGGTAAGATACTTCAAGCATTTTGAAGGTTGAGAAATGCCCAGTACCAACACTTCTAATGATAAATGCATTGTTCTATGACCTCTTTGGTTTCACAGACATGGATTCCAGCAGCACATTGCCACAGAAACTGATGCTTTCATTTTTCTAGCTATGGTAAAATGTAATTGCTGCAGCTTTCTCATCTTTTAGGTTTTGAGTATTATCACAATTTTCCTGTTAGGTGAAAGAGGTTATTCTAACCTTTAGGACACACCATAATATAACAAGAAAGTCTGAGGGAAGAAACCATGGCTTTTGCACGGCTTTTTTTCTCTTTTATAAGTATTTTTGTGCCTTTCTTCTTCCTCCTCGTCCCAAAACATGCCACTAGGGAAAAGGAGAAAGATCTGAATTTTCACTAAGGCTAATTCAAGTGGTACTAACAGGACGAAGGCATTTATCTGCATAAAGTGGATTTAAATAGAATTTGCTTTCAAATGCCCGGAGAGTAGAAAGTGGTGTTTAGAATGGCTGAGACTATTTCTCATGGCACATTTTAATCCAGCTTCTCATTCTTTTTACACGTGGCCAGCGGTAAGAAGAGCTCTGTGAAAGCTGATTTTTGACCATCTGCTCTTTTTTTTTGAACATTGCCTGTTCTTTTCAGCCCCTCATCCTGGGCCTGAGAGCAGATAATTCCCTTTAAGTCTTTCTTACAGCATTTGCTACCAGAGTGGTTCATCAATTCTCTTTGAAAGGCTGCAAGGAAGTACTCTGCAGCATAATCATGTAATCCAGATCTCGAGCCAGACAAGTTGTTTGTATTAGGCACCTATCTAGAATTAAAGCCCGAGTAAGAATCCATCCTTTGAAAGGAGTAGCTAATACATAAGATCACTTAAAAAGGAAAAGCTCTTCTTATCTAGGAGGGCATTGTAACATTCTTGCTACTCTCCTGCCCAGATAAACACCGCACAGCATGGCTTAATCTAAAACTCTCCTGCCCTGAGCATGTTTTTGTGAGTGTTCAGCCCCTTCAGGTGCAGGGAGAGAACATGGTCTCTGCATTGCTGAAATCCCACTCCAACACTGGCCTCCTGGTACACTGGGGTTCTCCTCAGTGAGGTCTTCCACGTTGATGAGATGCCGCTCAAGGCAAAGGCACATGAGATCAGCCCGACATCTGTTCGTATGTGCCGAACAGGGAAATCAGCAGATGGCTATCGTAATTAGATTTATCCACCTTATAAAAAGCTTTGTGGCATTCTGGAAGAGTTAAACTTCTGAGTGCAGTAATGCTCAAGATGTATGAAAGATTTTTAGGGAGAGTTTTTTTCTCTTTCTTTCAGATACTTCCCCCAGGTGCTGATAAAAGCCTCTCCCCATAGGCCACATCTTTATCCTAGCTCTCTATTTTCCTCTCTAGGGCTTCTTTCCTGCCAGTGTAAATATTGCCTAGCATTTCTATCTACCTCGCCCTAGTCAAGTTTAGGCTGCTAGTAACACTGCCTTTAGGGTTTATAAAAATTTATCAGTACTATTGAGAAAGGTTATGTAATTATATGGGAGGAAGAGAAAGTTGGATACCATGATGAGATATGAATACTACAATAGCAGGTAGCACTGTGTTGAAAGTCAAATAGGCAGTGTTTAATATTACTGCAGAAACTTTTTAAAATCAAAGTTTGCTTCTTCTAGAAGTAAAGTAAAAAAAATTTCTTTAAAAATCTGAAGTACAGACACGTTCAGCCATAGCCTCTCTCCCGTAGCAGTAATTTGTATCCCTAAAACTTCATGAAATGGCCCCCTGTTTTATGGGTACCTGCTAGTCCCAGCTGCCAGAATGTCCAAGCCCTGGACAAATAGCCAGAGTAGAAGTAAACATCACTCATGGATACAGAGCAGAGGTGAAAGCATCTTAAATACTCCCAACTACTCATGGAGACCATGTACAGTCTGACTTCAGGAACACAACAGGTCTTCCTCCACCAGGTTTGCCAAGGCTGTCAGTTCTGACTCTAAGAGAAGCTGACTCAGTCAAGTAATTTTCAGAAGAAGGTAAATTCATCCTGAATGCAATGAAAAAGAATGATCAATAAATTCAGTGAATACTTTCCTCCTTAGACTTTCTTAGCAAGAGATATTTTAGTACTGAAACTTGCTGACATACAGCTCAAATTGCGACTGGCCTGAACTTGAACAAAGAATTAAAGTTTTTGAGCATTTGAAGAAAAGTAGGAAAGTATAGAAAGACAGTGGAGTTTTCAGGACACAATCATTAATTAACTCAGGCCACCTAGTCAGCTGTGGAGACTTGCAGTCTGACATTAAAGATACCATATTTATACTGAGCCAGAAAGAAGCTTGCAACATAAAGCTCAGTGCAGGTTTTCTTCATAGCTCAAGAATCAGTCTCATTACTGATGAATTATTAGGCACATGCTGCTCTGGTAATCATCATTACTGTGCGCAGGCTTTCCTGATGAATCCTAGGAAAAGGCAATAGTGCAGCTTTTGGCCATCCTAAGAACAGATCTGGGAAATTTGGGTCTGCATCTGGAAAATAAACATGATAGTGTTGGAGCCACTGAAAAATTTTATTGCCCATGAAAGGCAACATCATAAAACTTCTCAAAATAAGAATGAGTGTAGATGCTTAGTTATTTGGACAACACTTTAGCAAGTAGTTGTACCGACAGAGAGCTTTTCAGCACATCAATTCAGTGTTTTCCCTCCACCCTCACAGGGGTCTTTGTTGTCAGAAAACACCAATTACGAAGGCTTCTGCTTTTGTCACAAGTTATAACAAGATTTCATTGCCGTTCTCTCTCTTTCTGTGCTGAACAGATCTGACAGACAACAGGAGCCTTGTGTTTATTACTGCCGTTACAGGCTGTAAAAGATCTCCTACATGGTTGCGAAACACATTTTGTCTGTTTCCTCTTGGAAGAACACAGAGCCCTAACAACATGATTTTTTTTTTTCTCCTTAGAAAAAGGAGACAGGCATAGGCAACTTCCAGGTGGGAGAAATTAGAAAATCAGAGTGAACCTTAGAATAGATGCAAGCGTAGATGGATATTCTAAGGCAAATCATCTTTACCCAGTAACCCACATTATAGATGCCAGCCTTAGGACAGGTGTGGTAAACTCTGCCATCTCCAGACACTATTTCCTTTAAGTGTAAGGCATTAACTCTGTAAAGCTGTAGGAATGTATCAAAAGCAAAAAAAAGTTCACCATTTCAACACTAAAAGGGAAAAAAATAATATTGTGCAGCATCTTCTTTTCCTCATTGCCAGATGTCTGGCACTTTGAATGCATATTTAAATGAAACTCACATGAGGAAGCATCTATTTACCTGTATGAGCCGCTTATTGCCTCGTATGCTCTTTTGTCACAAAAAATATCCTTTAAGTCCTCTAGGATTTAAACAGAAGAATAAATAGGTCTTCAGACTAAACCTGTACATAAAGACTAGCTCAGCTCAATATCTTAGTGTTGGCAGAGTATAAGCAAGCAGCATCAATAGGCCAGTCAAAACATGGACTTTCAAGGGAGGATTTCTTTGCTTCCTTTCTTCTCCTTTTTCTCTCCTGCATGACTTCTTCAACACGAGAATTTTGAATAAAAGGTTATTAAGATTTTCCAGTTCACACTTTTTTTTTTTTGAAATGGACACAGAAGTACACCAAAGCATAAATAATCACTGAGCCATGAGCTCCCAGTTAACATCCGCTTGCATAATGAATAAACATGAAAAGTGAAAGGAGCCAACTGACAAAGTGTAAAACTGGTGCTGACGTAAAAGGAGGTTCAGTAAAGGCATGTGAATAACCAGAACAGCCTTCTACACAATAGTGGTGCATCCTTTTTACTATTAATGCACTTTCTAATAACAGCAGTTTAACACTTTTAAGACTGAGGTATTTCAGACTGCAATTGTTGAGAATTTGTTTTCCTTTTAATAGAAAACTCCACATGGATTTTGCTTCAGAGCATTATAATTCTGGTGCGTTATCAATTTATTGTGGCTATTTAGTCGAAGGACCAGAAAAAAAGAAAGTTTAAAAACAGATTCAGAGAATAGTAACATTATAGATTTCATCATTATATTTTTAAAAAATCTTTTTAAAAATGATTTTAAAACCATCTTTTTAAAAAACATTCTGTCTTTCCAAATAAGCTAAACCTTTTTTTTTATGATTATAAACTTAATGGACCTGCAAGTGGATTTGCCTCTCATTCTGGGAACTAAAAATAGATGAACATTGCATTGAATTTCCTCAATTATTTGTTGAAATTTTTAAGGAAGTTTTCTTGACTGTCTTTTCAACCTCTTGGTACTTCCTTTTGACAACACCATTTTAATTTTGTTAGTACTAGGTAGCATTACTGGATCACCGAGATAATGCATATTCAGTCACAAAAGCTTGACCATTTACTCACACAGTAAGTGTGTAACCACAGAATCACAGATTCTCCATCATTTACTCCTTGAAGTCCTCATGCTGCAGGATATGGGAAGGCTGTATAGGATCTATAGGCAGCCTGAGCTGTGACGTGCCCTGCACAGCAGTGTCCACAGGGAACAGGGACCACAGAGACCCAGATGTCTATGCTCACCGCCTGGTATTAATCTGGACCACATCTGAAATATTCTGATAGTAAAAACCTGATAAAATGGAGAATACTTTCCAAATACATATTCTATATGTTTGGTGAATGTAGAAAATGAAATGTGGAAGCATTTCCCCTCCTTTACAAGTTCATAAATTTCTTAAGTCTTCTAAGACATTCTGAAGGGCTAACTAACAAGAAAAAACCTTATTTTAGTTTGGGTTAAGAGTTAGATTTTATACAAGAACAAAAGGTATTTGAATTTTCTGAATAGTGCTTTTGCATGGGAATATGATTAAAAGCTTATTTCTAACTACAGGCCGTGTGCTGAGTAGTGATTCACATTTGAAAATAATTCCTGATTTAACTGCCTCTGTTAGCACTTGGGAATAAAAACTGAAATACGAAAAGAAAGCAAAAGAATATTTCCAAACTAACTTTTTGCTAGAGCTGGATAAAACACACATCTGAAAAGTTTAGCATTCTTTCCTAAATACACATCCATTTCTAGAAAACTTCATAGTCACTCAAACCTTTTCTGATTGCTTCAGCTGACCCACAGGTTCAGGAGCAGCCAAAGCCCATCAAATCTTTGATGGCTGCCACGTCTGGGCTGCAGCCAGGACCTTTTTAGGAGACTCTGTAGAACCTCAGAGGTATCTGTGCCTGCAGATGAAGCCTGTCAAAGAGGTGCTCTGGACTTGATTCCCACCACTTGCCCAAGGGTCTGCTCCTGGGCTGGCCTGCTGGTGGGACCATGCACCCCAGTGTCTTTCTCTCTGTTGTGGCCTGGGTGCCCTGGGATGTGGGTTCCAGTATGTGTGCATGGCACAGGAGCTTGCTTTAGGGGGCATTTCAGTCACTGGAAAATGTACAGAAATACCCAAGGTGATCATTCCTGCCGCAAGCAGCATCTGATCAAAGATATCGATCATCTGCCAGGCACAAATGGTGAGGCAGAGTCAAGTGCCACTGAGGCCAGCCCAGCTCTGTGTGAAGCTGGTAGTCACTTCATGTTGATTAAGTCACGGGTTTGGAAATGAAATGAGGTAAGACTCAGCAAGTGAGCCTGAGTGGTAGGAAGAAAAAGGAAAGGAAAACACAGTGCTCGAATCCAACAAACAAAAAAGCCATGGAAGCAGATCCAGCTGACGTTGAACTTAGCTGTGCATCCCTTTGGACTCCATACAAGCATAAAACTGGGAGAATCTTCACTGTTGTGGGCCCAGGTTTGCCTTGATAACCACATTGAATCAGGGGTAAACATCAACGATCAACGCCAGATCTCGACATTGCACAAGATTTCAAAGTGGAAAGTTCCCAAAGGGAGGAAGGTGAAGGTGGGGGAACAATTTTAAAGTCACCCTTTCCCAGTTATGCATTTTCTTCACCCCATATCTACCAGCCGATGTGGTGCATGAGCTAAATAGCAATTACTCCCTGGTTTTCAACATATTCTGAGCTGTTTCAAGTATCAGCACCTGTATCACAGAAACATAAGCCCTAAAGTTTTTGCACTGGGTTAGGACCAGGCATAGTTCTGCACCTCTTATCTCCCTTTCCCCTCTCCTGCCACTGCCCGGACTCCTGAGAGGAGCTTGTCTCACTTGTCCTCATGGCAAAGGCCTTCAAACATCTCACCACCAGGAAATTTCCATCTCTCCTTCTGGCAGGTGAAAAAAGGGCAATATGAAACATCATTTCCTAAGGAAAGGGTTCATTGCTTCGTATTTCTTATGTATATTTTCCAAGCAACCTTTGGAGAATGAATATGGTTTGCCATTTTTGGATATACTGCAATCTATTCATTATCACATCTGTTTTGGCCATGTAGGTAAAGTTCTAATGTATTAGAAATAGCTCGAGAAAATGAACAGTTATGAAATCCCTTAATTTTATGAAGATTGTATTGTTAAGCTGTTACTTGCAAAAAAAAACCCAAAAACCCGTGTCCCTTTCTGCCAAAAAGCCAGCTGTAAAATCTCAATTCTCAAATATACAATTCTGAATTTTTAATTTTACTGAACATGATCTTATCCAAGAAGCTAAATACATTATTGATATTATTGCATAAGATCTAAAGAATTAGCCATCTAAAAACAAGAAACATTTACTTTTAATGTGTTCAAAAAAAACACTCATATGAAAGTGCATATGGTTTAAATTACCATTCTGTTTATCTCTGCCTGTTCTTAAAAAAGCCCAAACAATGTCATCACAAAAACTAAAACAATGCACCTGAACTGCATACATTTTTACTCTTGAAGCAACAGAAACAAAGGCAAAAACCTTTGTCTTAAATAAATGTGTGTGAGTTCATCAGGTTTTTCTAAACAGGTGAATACATACAGAAAAATCAGATGAAATAATACAGGATAACGTCCATTCAGAAAACAGATTCAGTGGCAGGCAGCGTTTGCTTCCTTTGTTCCCCACTGCTATTGTAGGTGGCAGTATTTTACTGTAAACTAATGAGATTTCTTTTCAGCTAGATAAATTCACTGCTGAGTCTCAGCAATTGCAGAACAGAACCCTCTCTGTATTAGATCAGGAGGAGACAAAGGCATCTCACCTGGATATAGAAGCATTTGAAGTAATTGCGAGAGGGAGAGAAGGCACAATGAAGCTACAGTTCCCTTTCCTCAGCTTCCTTATGATGGGAATATTGCTCATATTTGGAAGAAAAAATGTATTTTGAATCATGAAAAGCAGTTTGACCTGATGAAGCACATTCCCACCCACAACTCATGCAGGGATGTTTAAAAGTGATTCCATAACAAACTACCATCTTTGCAAGTAACACAGTTTTCTCCCCAAGCATTGTAGGAGCTTGTCCATGCTGTAGTCACCCTGGGGCAAGGTCATCTTCCATATATATGGCAAGATATTGTGATATGAATAGACAGCCATTCAGTTTTGGGGAATCTGCTAAGAAAGAAGATCAGCTAGACTTGCCACTGCATCTTCAGAGGTTAAATGGTAAGACTTTCACATAAGAGCTTATCTCACCCTTGAATGGTACCAGATGGAATCAAGGACTGAAGCCCTATCACATGCAACATTTTAACTCTAGCAGAGCCTACTCAGAGCTTTCCAGAGGAGGTGTGGATGCACTGACAGCGATGTTTGAAAATGATAATGTCATTTAAGGCACTTTTCCAGATCTCTTGAAAGTACTCCATCAATCCCCAACATCCCACAGTGCACAGGTTGAAAACATACAGTCTGGAGCTCTCACTCCTGTTACTGGAGTGCTCTCCTGCTTCCTAGGGGACAGCACAAGCTCAGTGCTCACAAAGAAAATGAGAAAAAAAGAAAGCTAGAAAAAGCGTCTTTCTGTCTGCAGTGCTCATTCTCTTTTGTATTCTTCCTGCTGGAAGCACACAGATTGGGTGGTGGGGCTAAACCAGCAGGCACTCTCCCAGTGGAAAATACCTATTTTAATTGCCTCTACTTACAGGGATAAAATGATAAAGTTCTGTTGGGTGGCTGGGTGGAGAGCAGTTAAGTCAGATGCCTTGGAGATAAAAGTTGAAGAGAGGAAAAAAAGTAAATCAGAGCTGGAGGAAAAAGGAGACAGCAACAGTCAAAGGCTGATATTCCAAGCACTGACAAGGATCCACCCAAAACTCGTGGAGATGTTAGAACAAGTGGTCTCTTCTGATTTATTTGACCAACTTTTAATGCCTTCCATAATTCTGTTAATGAATGCACAGAGGTGTCACAATATTTATTTACAGGAGTCTGCTAGTTTCTGAAGTAATTGCAATTACAGCAAATTGGATTCTTTCCAGCATAATCATCCCACACACTCCCATTTTGTGACCCAAAAGCAAACACTGCCTGGGAAAGGCTACAGTATCCTACTCTATCTATCAGCTAGTCAAAATTCAACAAAGTAAACAACTTTTCTTACATTTCTAGTCTTTTCCAACTTGCCCTGCCAGCCTGCAACTCAGTGGCACCCCAATAGCTCTTTATCACCTCCTTTAACTTTCACCATCCCGTGAATGCCAGCCTACCTGTTGTCACATCTTCTTCATGCAATGAAATCATGTTGGGCTTTTATCACCTCATACACGTCACATCACTGGCAATTGTAAAACAACATTCAACACATTTGAATGTCTGGTCTCAGAATGGATGGACACTCCCTGGAAAGCACGTTTCAATGTCCTAGTAGTAAAAAAACCACCACAATATTCATAAGATGTTTCTGGTGAGTACAAATGGCACTCAGGATGTCAGATATTAGTACATGCATCTGCTATTACTGTGACTGATTAGGAAAATTGAAATTAATACACATATTGACTAAATGCTAATAGTTCTGTTGAGTTTTATTTTTAATTCTTTCTTTGCTGGCTCTGTGGTATCATGTGAACCTTCCCCAAAGGCAAGCACATTAATTTAATAGTAAGCAGTTAAATATTTCAAATGGCTTCAGAGACAGTCCATAACAATAAAAAAGATATACTTAATCTGGATATGTGTATTTCAAAAATTTCTCCAGGGTAGTCCATTCCCACTGTAGCGTTTTGCCAGCTTAAATGTCAGCACAGCTGTCTTTATCTCACCCCCTGGGTACTAGTGTTCCTTCTAATGTTTCGGGGGGGGGGGAATAGAAAGGGGAACTTTGGTACAAATAATTTTAGGTTTTAAAAGAAAAGAGATGTCACATCCAGGACTGTTAACAAAGCTTTTCACTTATTTGTAGGTCATTTCACTGATTTCACTGAATTTTTAGAGTTGGAAGGGACCATAGAGATCATCTAGTCCAACTCCCCTACTGAAGTAGGATTGTCCATAGCATGTTAGAGCATGTTACTCTGGAAGGCACCTTATTTCTCAGGCTTCTGAAACAATTCTTTAGGTCTATTAGGACCAATAAAGCTCAGTAGCACACATAAAGGTTGAAAAACAGTTAAGTCTTTGAGCCATTAACGTGACTCTTGAAACATTTGGTGTTATACTGCAAATATTTACCTGATGTCACCAGACAGCTTTTTCATAGAAATTCTGCCCTTAAGCATTCTGGGGATTCCTTTTTAATGAATGTTGGACCAGGTGGTTTTTATTACCTGTTGCTTATACAAAGCCTTCCCTTCCAGTATACTCTCTTGCAGACAACAAACACATGATGCCAGAGGTGTCATTTCAGCCCATTGTGGTACCACGTACTCCATAACCATCTGGCCTCCAGGTGTATCCACCACATGGCACAGGATCAATGACAAGGACGTTCAGTCTCAGTAAGCACAGTATTTTATGGGTCTTTTACCAACTTGACGCTGTTTAATGTTTTGCACAGAAATTATTCTGGTAAATATATCCACCCTGTGCGCTTTGAGCCCATTAAGGAAGCCCATTTGGTACTGATGATTTTGTGCTGTGGGTGGAGGTAGCCTGTGAGTTTCTGTAGGACATGGAGGTTGGAGACAGTACCTGAAGAGACCTACTGACTTCTCCATGACAGCAGCACTTCCATCTCTGCTCTTTGGGGCTCTTGTCTGGCCTAGGGATGATTTAGGATGCATCAAAGCAGTTCAAGCCCAACTGGAATACATTGCCACATCAAGCAAACATCTGGATATCAGAAATATCAGCTTTTTGCCCAGTTTGCATCTCCAGTGCAGTGACATCATTTTGTCTGTCCAGGAACTAGCAACAGTCTAACAGACAGACTTAGAGATCAAAATCATTTGAATTTTGAGGAATGTCTAAAAATTGGTTGTCATTATAACTCTGCATCACACCAAGAGTGCTGCAATTATTGCTAAGGCATTACTGACACACGCAAGAGCTTATTTTGGAGACCGTATTATTAAGCCTGAACTTGTAAGTTATTGAGCAGCAAGGAAACACTGTTGGGAAACTAATATATAGCTAGCCCACAGTTAATCACAAAGGTCTATGGTAGCTGTGCTTTATATATCTCCTAAAGTCTACCTCAAGTAAATGAATATAGACAGGGGTGTTTTTTTAACCAGGAGTTACTAAATTAAAGTCAAAAGAATGGATTCATTTTCAGGATGTGCGGGGCTGTTCTTAATATTTTATAGGCTTTATTTAGCGTTGTTCAAAATTGCACGGAACGAATTTGATGGATGACTTGCCAAGGGGGAAAGAAGGAGGAGCAGGCCTAACAGAGGCGTTGACCTTCCGTACCTGCACACACCGTATCCTTTTCACCCAGCAGAGCTGCTGGCAAGGCTCAGCAGCAGGATACGGGATGGAGGATGGGGGCAACCTCCATGTTGGCTGTGCTCTATAGTGGCCTGGCAGCCTGCAGGAGGTATGGGGAGCTCCAGCCTGCTTCATCCAGGCCTCTATGGTGAGATCTTATTTTTTTCTCATTGCTGGGGTCACTGGATCCAATTACCCTGCTGGGAAGATTTGAGCCGGCTTTGCTCACAAGCCTTCTCCTTTGCTGCCAAGGACTAGACCTGCTTTACTTCTTGTGCACCTGGAGGAAAATCAAGGTGAAATTCATTAAAGTTATGTAACTAGGTAAGACTAAATCTAAGCACAACAGATCCTCACGCACTGTCTTCTCCTTTTTAATTACTCCTGGGTACCAGTGACACATCACAGAGCTGGCACTGAAAAGCACAATGTTCCTCTTTCTTTTGATGGTGTTGTTGATGTACCAGCACCTTTCGTTCACCAAGATGAGTGACTGGAGATCAGAGAAGAAGTGGGAATCTGGTCTGCATGCTATATATTCTCTGAAATGTTCTTTTTGGAAGGAGAAAACAAACACACAAGAGATTCATAGCTTTCTGTCATTGGATTTTGTTCTGCTATAACTGTCCGAGAATCAAAAGCTAAAGAAATCTGAGTAGGTCATTATTTGGGTAGGAAACCACCTGCGAAATACAGATCATAATGCAGAAAGCATTTTTTACAAATGAATAAACAACCCCCTTCTTTTTCTTAGCAGCACCAAATCAACACTTCTGCTTTACCTAAAATCTTCATAAGGAACTAGGTGTTTTATTAATGGCTATGTCTTCACCATGATGCACCACAAAGAAAAAGGTACCAATATTTCATATGACAAGGCACATCACAGTAGGACAATCAGGAATGAATGGGAAAGCATGTTGTTCTAATCCACCAGTTAGAACAGGATGGAGAAAGGAATTTTGTAGTATGTAACCATCCAATTCATGCACAAAACTCCAATTTAAAAAACCACCCTGAATCTAGAAAACCATATAATAATTACAGTGGTAATATATATAACTATCTGATGACTGCTGGCACAGGGCTTGAGTGACTGATTAAAGCCAATTATTCAGATCTGGTTAGAATGTTTGCTTAATTACATATACACTCCTAATCCACACAGAGATAAGTACACTTGTAGCACAGTTACAGTATTACTTTCTTGAATTGATACTTGATTAATAGCTATTCTGAGTTTGTACAGTTTAAATATTACATATTCAGTTCCAACTTTAAGAGATGTTCAGCTTTCTCCCTGATAAAAGTCCTTTTCAACACCGCAAATAAAAAATGTGACTGTTCACCCTTTAGAACCAGTGCATCTCAGATAACACACCTGTATGGTAAACTGACACAGGAATGTCAGTTATGCTCCCCAAAAGGATCATGAAGGTGTCTTTGCTTTGTATTTTGTTTTACCTCTGTGTTTTCAATTGTATCAGACTTTTCTTACACAAATAAATTGTTTGAGTATAACTATGATCCATTTGCTTGTTGCTATAAAAATGCGGAGGAGGAAGGAATTAAAGCAGTAACTGCAAAAAAACCGAGAGAACAATGGTTATGGACATTTGAAATCTGGACAATTCAATAAAAACCACAGCTTTTAGCATGAAAGGTCTTAAAATAAAATGTTGAACAAAAGTTAATTTCAAAGAAATTCTGCTACTGTCTTTCAATCTCAGTAGAGGGTATACAACACTTTTGGGATTCTCCTCTTCTCCTTAAGAATCAGTTCTGGATTGCAGGGTACTAAACTGTTGTGTATTCTGTGTCTCAGAATGACAACTGTTTAGGAAAAGTCCACAAAAATACTTCAACAAATTGCTCTGTAACTACAGGTGAAATCACACAGAAAAAAACCAACATAAAGTAATATCAGAATAATATCTGAGTAATATGCAAATAATTTCTGCCACTAACCAAACCAACTAATATAAAAAACTATATACAAGAGACTGGGACCACTGTAAAACTTAGTTTAAGGTAGTTAAGATGTCCCAGCCCAGATGAGTGCTTTGACTCTAGACATATGTAACAATTATTTCATTGCTGATAATTTCAAGTTAGGTCCAGAAAGGGTTTTTTACCATCACAATGTTAAATTGAAATTAACAGATCTAATATTTTTAAGTGCTAAATATCACTGAGAAAACCCTCATCTAGAGATGTCAAGTCAGATCATGGCACAACTGAGAAATATGGAGGAGTGAGCACTGCAGAAAGATGAGTAGATTCTCCCTTAACTGGGAGGATTCAGGTCTTTTTTACCTGAATGAAATATTGTTCCATGATAATTTCTTATGTTTCCACTTTATTTCCACAATTCAGTCATAATAATTCTATGTTTCAACCCATTTTTTAAGATTAGAGATATGCCTGAAATTTCATGGTGCGAATTAGATTGATCCTGGCAAAATTTTACCTCAGGAAAAAGGAAAATTAAATGACGTATGTTTTTTGAAAGTTTTGTTGATGGATCTGTGTTATATTATGGTTAAATAAAAGCGTTTGTTGCAGGAACATATCCAAGTTTCAGAAAGGATGGTTTCACTCACCTGGATTAGTCTTTTAATGACAATAATCAGAAGCATATCTCTAAGATTTGACTACAGCAAGAACTTTTAGCTGCAAACTATCTATGATGTGTATGATTATGTATGCAAAATATTTTTCTCAGTTATCTAAGAGATGAGATTTCTAGCATTTATCAAAACCGGGAAGAATTATGTGTATTCCTGTGTACATTTCAGTCCTTAAATCTTCTTTGCATTTCTTTAAAGAGTCATTATCCTTCCTAATTTTGTCTAACTGATCAGACCAGCAGCTCTGTTTTGTAAATCTCCTAGAAACTGCAAGCTCAGTTTAATCACTGAGACATTTTGTCCTAAAGCATCCTCATCAATGCAAGCAAATTTTATTCCAATAAAATAATGACCTTTTCTTAATCCACCAAGCTCCAACACCTTTGTAAAGCTCTATATTTTCTGAAGTTGTATTAAAAAAGACTTTACCTCATTGGAAAGTTGCCTGACGGAAGAGATAAGTGCCATGAGACATGCTTGACTATATGCCTGCCTACAAGACCTGAGTTCAGAGTGATCTGTCCTGAAAGAGTGTGATTTGTAGGCTAGTGGACTGAGTACTAATTGAGGAGAAGAAAAAAACCACACACAAACCCCAAACAAAACAAAACAAAAAATGAACAAAAAAATCCCCAACCAAACAAACAGAAAAAAAACCCACCCCCAACTGTCAATTTTGAATACCTATATTTCATCTCTTCTCAATCCCAGAAGCATCGTGCATCAATGTCCTCCTTTTAATATTGGCAATTGATTCTTCAGAAAATGGCACATAAATCCCATGCTGAGCTGGCTAAGCAGAAATGCTTAAGGGCAGTGAGCTTTCAAGATGTATATGACATCTTGTGCTCTGCTTATTACATAGATCTGGTATGCAAACTCTACTCCTCTTAAATCCAAATGCTGTTACGGATGAAAAACAGAAAAAAATCAATCTTTATTGTAATCAATGTGCAACAAATTGAAATCCCAAGGTCCTATAAGAATTCAATTGGGCTATTAAAACTACAGAGTATTTCAGTGGGAAATTAAGAACCTAAATATTTAGCTGGCTCTGGTGCTTATAGACATCTTCTTACCGGTTTTAAGGCACCCTTTACCATCTGGGCTTTACTCTGCAGGCTTATCACCAATATTTGTCACTTATCTGGGTTTGCTCCTGTGTGTAGAGTTAAGAACATGATGAGCAGCAGTAAAAAACCTGATAAAAAAGGCAGGAAGAAAGCCCAACAACACAAAACACACAAGAAAATTGCAGTCCGTGGTGCTCCATAAACACAAAATTACTTCTGAAAGAAAACTGCAGCTGTGGAAGCAAACAAGGATTAAATTTCAGCTGTGTTGGAGCTGAGGCAATTACAGACGAGGCTTATCCTGTGAAAGGGGTTAAGAACAAGTTGGAAAACTAAGATGAGGAAAAAGAGAAGAAAATTCATACTCGACCTGTGACTATATACTATCAGAGCAATAGATGTGAATCTCAGATCTGAAGAAATGCCTTTGAGATAATAGGCTGAAAGAGTGGAATTCCAGTTTCGTTTCCATGTTTCTATCTGATAGGGATTTAGCTAAAGAAGGTTTTAGATTTTTCTCTAACTCAGAAGTGGCTAAAATTTTTAGCCAGAATTTCTGTATTAGATGTCATCTACGGCTGTGTAACACAAATAAGCCTCATGCAGTCATCATTCAAAACTCATGTAAAATCCACCTTTACTTTCCTCCACCTCTAGAGTTTTAGAACTCACTCAAGATGTGGGGAAAACACTCCTTGGAAAGTTCTTTTGGAAACCCAGCTGAAACCCAATTCGACAGAAGTTATAAAAGAAACTTTCCTTTCTTACCATTCCCTACCCTTGACTCTTAATGGAGAGCAGCTGGAGGAGCTGTAGCTGCTGGAGCACATCCCTCTCCTCCTGAGGGCATCGACTGCCTGAGTGAGAACCCTAAAAGTGCTGGGACACCCCCTGCTCTGCTCCTTTACACTCTCTGACAGCAGCCAAATCCTCCATCTCCACAGCTGGGTATTGACAGCTCTGGACAGCTGAATCACTGCAGAAAGCCTTGGATGTCGGTGCCGAAGGACTCGCCCATCTGCACCATTGTATGCGGGCATGACAAATCCCAATCTAGCATTAAGAAAACATTTTCTTTTAACAAAGCATGAAAACTGCATTTACTCAGACATCCTTAATTAGAGCAGCTGCCAGTAAAATAAGTGTTTTGACTACAAAAATAAAGAGATCTGCTATGCCTTTTGCTCTGCTCAACCCACTTGAGCGTGGCCAAAACATAAGACAGATATATTAATTGAATTCATGTTTTACAGATTCGGGTCTATTCAGCTGTTGAGTACTCTCAACCCTAAATAATAGCTCTATTAATTATTACCCAGAATCCTCTACTTTGAGACACAGCTGTTTTTCCCTTTCACAGACATTTTTCACAAATTACAAAGCTACCTAAATTAATAGAAGTCTGAGCACATATGACTACAATAGCTGGAAAGAGTTTCAGCTCACAAGCTGTGTGACTCCCCATATTGCTAAGTTAAAACATCCGAGCTACTTTATCAATCAGCTTTCGTCTCTTAATAAAGTTCCTTAAATACTGAAAAACACAGCACGGATACCTTAAATGGGGGTGGGGGAGATGTCTATCCTAGGATCTTCTGGGATGATGCATGTACACTTCATGGTATCATCATACACATCTCCCTAAAAGGATTGTCACCTAGAAGGAAGATCAGATTGTGAAGCTTTCAGAAATGCTTAAGTGGCAGTTGGGATGGAGAATTTTTTTTTTTTTTTTAATAAAACCATAGTTGGAGACAAATGGAAGAGCTGATGCTACAACATTTTTTACACACAGTTTTATTTCTGCAGAGTGGTTTTTGTGTGAACAAAACCATGGACCTGCAACTGCTTTTGTGAAATGGAAGTTTTGTTCCAGTCGTGTCTCTGGCCATAGAGGAAATGAAGCATGAACAATACGAGGGGTCACATGTAATTTTTCTGAGGAAATGCCAGTAAACCAATACTGTATTTCAGCATTTCTATTAAAAACTCTGTGTATTCAACTGCAATGTTTGAAGGGTTTGGACCAGGCTATAGAAGCCGTGGTACCAGCAGAGCATATATTGTGCCAAGCATCGTCTTGACTCCCTCCAACCTCCGCAGCAGCCACCCAGACAGTTCCACTGCCACCTCTCCATCCCTAGGTGTGAGATAATATGAAGGAGAAAAATCAATAAATGTATTAATTTCTGCCTCCCTTCCATTCCCGATGTACAAAACCGATGAAAAGCTTGTTTCCTTCCTTAAAAAAAAAGAAATAAAATAAATAACTATTTGCTCCAGACAACAGAATGTTGTCTCCTTTTTTTCCTTTGCCATATAAATGTTTGCTGTAAATGTTTTCATCTATTCTCACCAGTAATTTCCCCTGCAACTTTACAAATTATGCAGCTCTCCAAAACTTCTACACAAGTCCATATCCCAAAGAACTCTATTAGTAAATAACAAGCATTGCAACAATCTTACAAGACTTTTCTGGTGCTATTTAATTCCAGCAAATCTTTTAGCTAGTTATTGCTTTTTCAAATTCAAAGCCATCTGAAACAGGGATTTTGCATTTTTATGTTGATTGTAAAATAACTGGCAAATTTTGATGCAACATATTAAGTCGTGGACATGAAGAGAGATGTTTCCTCAATTTGAAATGCTGAAATTTTTTTTCTCCAATTGGACAAAAGATACAGAGGGCTCCTGAAAAGTCCCATTACAACAGTGAGGGAGATGTCAGAATTGATATAACTGTTAAGAATGAATGAGAAGTAAGTGGAACAGAAAAAATATAGAAAAAAGAAAAAAAAGATTAAGATGTATTGATGACACTTAAAGGAAACACATGAAAAGTATACATGCACAATAATTTGCTTAGCCCCTCATTTTTTAAAAAATTAAATTTTTCCACCAAAAAAAAAAGGATATCTAAAAAAAAATTGTACTAAAGCTCTTGTTTGTTAGGTTGAACCAGATTTGAATAGCTACCCTTTTATCACACTTTATTTCTAACTTCACTAGGTACTGGAATATACTTAGCATTCTGCACCAATGCTCTGTTTTTATTGAATACCTTCCTCTTTCTAAGTGACAACTTCAATCATACCAGACAAAAACTGAGTGAAGTTTGCATTAATGGAATATGCTAAACATACCATGGTCTTCATTCATTGAAGAAATATTTGCATAATTGCCCTAAATTAGAGACACTTAATTTTAAATTATTTAATAGAAGTTTAAAAAGACTTTTTATTCTCAATTGTATATAGTTTGATTCATGACAAATCCTTTATTGTATGTCACACAGGACTTCTTTATTTCTTGTCAAGGTATTAAATTGATAGTGACTTTTCTACCTGAGAAGTTTGGGGCAGGACTTGGGGTGTTATACTGTAAAAGAGTAATCTGGATACTCTTGACTTCAAAAGTAGAAACTGTGGTGAACTTTTGAAGGTATTTAAAGCCTTCTGCATAGCTGTTATTTGCAAATACATAGAGTTCTAAATTATATTTATTTTAAATATGTCTTCAGATTCACATGTCTTTATCAATTTCTGCCTCAGGACAAACTATTCCAGGTCTTTCTCAACCAAGGAGCAGTTCTGATGCAGAAATGTGCATGAAAAGGGATAGAGATTCAAAGGCTGGAGCACAAGTAGGAAGATTTGTAAACTTTTCCTGTGAACCTTTCTTGATCACCTCTGCTGTTTTAACAGGAAATGAACTAAACAAGGTTTGGGAAGGACCACATCAGGTCCCTTCATTGAGTATTTCAAATCCAGTGCCTGCACACCATAATCAAGTACTGCTTGAACAGCACTCACATGCCACTGAGTTGCCCAGACATCCTCATGGGGCTGGCCATGGTTACACCAGACTCCTGGGGTGCCTGTGGCCTTCTGGGCTGGCAGAAGGTGGGATACCACCCCATAGCCACTATACAGCCAACTGAGTGTAGGCAACAGAGCCATGCCCTTAATCACAAATTTCTCCATCACATCCAGTCAAAACCCCTTTTGCCTGATGTCAGAGCTGGGATGGCTTTAAGTAGTATGCCACCAACATTGGACTCTGTGAGAAGTGACCAGCCACCATTCAGTTGACAGGTCATGGAGATGAATCATTCAGGTGGATGAGCATTTGTAATAAGTGGGAATGGATATGGAAGAAGCTCAGTTCTGAGTATTCTCAGTTAGGAAGAGTAAAAGTTCTAGGGTTTGAATCAAATCAGACATGAACTTGACTTCTTCCACACCAGCTTGTTAGACTGACACCTTGTCCCAAACTCTGTCAAGCACGATATGTCATAGAAAAAGTGCTACATCTAAACTGGGTCATCAGCAGTTCACGCATCATGCCTGTGGTTTTTTGTTTTTGTCAGACTTAGATGAATGGTTGGACTACCTGATTTTAAAAGTCCATTCCAACCTAGACAATTTTATGATTCTAGGATTCTAAGGGCCCTATGACATGTCATGAAACCTACCTACGTGTCAGCTTTCACACAGTAACCGTATCCTCATCCATTTATAACTCTGTTCCAGATAGCCAACATCAGTAAAAATGATAAAGAATATTACTTTGACCTCTGTGATCTCTCTGATTCTCCCTGTTTGTTTTCTGTCAAGAAGGTTATTTGTTTTCACAGAAGGTCTCAGCAAGCCTTCTGAGAATCCCAGATCCTTTTTTCTGGAGGGGGAAGATTATTCTGTTGGTTACATAAAGTCAAGCAGAACTAAAGTCATTAGTTACCATCTGATTTCTCCTGATTTAAACCAGTGTATCCCAAAAAAAAATTGGGGCAAAGATTATTGGTCTGTGGTGTGATTGTTTTTGTTTTGTTTTTTGATGTGGTTGGACTCAATGATCTCAAAGGTCCCTTACAACCACTAAGATTCTGTGATTCTGTGATAATTAAATATACTTTTTAAAAATCTTCAAAGTAGAAACAAATTTTATTTGTGTTTTATTTCTACATCCTACTGACAAAATAATGTTCTAACAATATGCCTGGGATGAAAAGGGTGGGTTTTTCAGTAGAAATAAGTTTTCAGCCTCTAATATGATTTTTTCATAACTAATCTACGCTTCTGTGTAGTAACAATACATCTCTAATTATACTATATATCACAAGAGATTAAAAGTGGGGAAGAAAACAGTTTATCTCTACATTGTTTATGTTTACAATACATAATGAAACAATAAGAAAAATAAATAATTTTTGGAAGGTAAATATTCTTCAAAGACTTTTTCTTAGGAGAAAATAAACTTTATGATCCTAGAATCTAGTGAAGGAAAAATCAGGGGATGTTCTTTATCAGTCTAGGAAACAGCACAGTGCAAAAAGAAGGTTCTGTTTTGAAAAAGATATAGTATCATATAACCATTACCACACTATGGGAAAAAGTTCATTCTGATATGATTGCATTTTCAAGCTCACAATTAATTTCCAGAAATAATTTGTTACATTTTGATTAACTAATTCTTTGTGAACATTCCTAAGCAATTAATAGGAAGTACATAAAAACCTTCTTCTGCACAATGTGAACTGCAGATTGTTTAGCAAACTTAAATGATCTGGAGCATAAATAAACCAGTATATTAACTTTTAAATTAAGACAATTTGGTAAATTAAATATCAACACCTTTAACACGAAATTTACTTGCTGTTATTCCAATCTGCAGAGTATTGTAATACAGATGATTTCTGCATGACCTCAACAAGCAGAGCTGTAACTTAGCTGTCCTGCTCCTTTATCAGCTCAGCTCTCAGAAATAATGAAGTACCCTGGAGATGGAGCTTCATGTTGCAATGAACAAATGAATTAGATTTTCATAATTAAATGTAGATCATTATTTACTTCTGCTTCTGTGCTATTTCTTTGGCTTTAAACTTCCCACCATTCAATAGTTAGGAGAAATTTAGAATATGATATAAACTCATAAATTTATAGATTATGTCTAGTAATCAAAAATTTTCCTCTTCAGTGAGAAATAAAAAAACATTTAAAAAAATTGTTCAATTGGTGACAGTTTGCATTTTCTGCTTGCTACACTAAACAACACTTTAAGTTCCAGTTGCCCTCTACCTTCTTTCATGCAGCTACAAAGTTATCATAAACAGGAACCAATGAAAAAGCAGCATGGAGTTGGATGTCACTAATATTTCATACAATAAATGTCCATAGGCTTCCTCACTAAAACTCTGCATAACTTACTTCCTAAATGCCTACCAATCAGTGTGAAATAAGAATATGTGAGTACCTGAAAGGAAACCTAAATTGTCCAACCATTTTATCTGCCCTGCAGCAACCAGAGACCTCAATTAATAGATCCTTGGTCTCCTACATAATCTGGTATAGAAAAATGGAAAGATTAGTCAACAAAGCAACAAAAGAGATTTTCATACCTTCTACACACAATGTGCTGGTACTAAGGTATTATAACTCCACCAAAATGTTCAGTCATAATACAACTTACATCTTACTTGAGAATCAAGAAGACTAATCACTTTTGCATTTTATGTATTTTGATAAATAGTCGTCAATGCATCATTTTCTTGAGAAATTTGTTGATGCTGGAGTCACTAAATTCTTCTGATTGACTCCAAAAATATTCAAATAGCTAATATATGATGCCATTGGCCATATATTTTTTGGTAAGTGCTTTAAGAAATTACCATAATAAAGACGCAAATGATGAACAAAATCACAGGTCAGTTTTTGATCATTTTTTCTGTCTTCCCTTTTCCTGCAGTTCAGAATAATTTTATTTGAGACCACTCAAAAGACTAAATACAAAGCTCAGTAAGTGGCAGGTAAAGAGCAAAAGTTGCTCGTGTTCCATAAATAAAAAAGTAATCTGTACCTCATTGTTTGCTTCCTATACAAGGAACTTCCTCGGCAAAATAAGGTCATAGTCACTAATGTGATTAATTGGGTGACATGTTTGTGTATTTAATTTCTGGTTAATTCATTATTAATCCATTGGTTTAGATAGAGAAGAAGTTAAAATAGATCAACTAACAAATGCACAGCACACAAGTTGGATTCCACCTTTGTCTAAGCTTATTTCTAGTATAAGTAAGCTCCGGAATGGAAGGAACTGGATGTCTGTGCAACAGCAGGACAAAACACCAACAGATTAAGAGGAATCGCCCCTCTGATAAATCACAGGACATTTTCATTACAGATTGCCACCTCAGCATTAACGCTGTGCTTGATGCTTTGCAAGGGCATCAGTGGGAGTGTAGCTGCTGATGAGCTGCTCTGCGGGTAAGCCAGGCTATGCTGGCGAACGGAAGGCTGGTGAATCATGCAGCTTGTGCCTCATCGAAGAGCTATCTGCGTCTCTGACCTTCAGCTTTTGGGCCTCCCTTTGCTGAATAATGCTTAACTCACTTGGAGTTACGACTTCTGTTTCGGTGACGGCATATTGACCAGAAATAGGCAATTTGCAAGTGGTTTACAAAGTCTGATAGATATTAGCCTCAAAACTCAGCACCTGGAGAGGATAGAAAAAGAATGGTACCTGCATGGATCCTATATGCATCCCATCATGGAATGGATTTCTTAGGGTCACCAGATTTACACAGTTTTTCCCAGAGGCCAGGTCTATGGAACCTCTGTTTATCTTCTCTGCTTGAATTGCACCAGGGAGATTTTATGCAGTCTGACCCATGCAGCCTCTAATGGCCAGGAGTTGAAGGAGGGGAATGGCCATGATCCCACTGCATAGTACTTTAACAGGCCCTATTTGATGAATGAGTATAAAACATGGACTTGCAAGCAATGACAGATGGGCTTCTAGACCAAGTTCACCTGCACTAGGTGTACACCCTATGGTACAACAGGTACCATTTTTTAATGGGGTTGTCTTTTTTCAAAATGCTGCAGATAATGGGAGGGTGTCCTGGTTTGAGAGACACAGGACTAACTTTTCTTCTAATGCTGGGGAAAATTGCACTTCTCAAAGACTCTAGTGTCTGCATTTGTGAAAATATTTACTCTATAGCCAGCCAGGCTCTTTGGGATTCAAGGTCTTAGTGTTTTCAAGCCTTGCCATGTGCAGGGACAAGGAAGAGCAAGGCCTGGGCATTTGACCCAGGCTGGCCAACAGGATTATTTCACACCATGAACATCACATTCAATATAAATTAGAAAAGTTGTTACGTACCTCTCTCCCTTGATGGCGGTGGGTCCAGACAACTCCTTGTCCCGGTGCTGGACCCCTGAGGCCTTCCCTTCTTCCTGAAGCCATTGTGCAGGCAGTGTCCGCCATTTGCTGTCCCTGCTGGGAATGCACAGCTTCCTGCTGAGAGAATGGGCTGAGTATAATTCTTGTGTATCTTATATCAGTATTGGGATTAGTACTGGTTCTTTAGTATTATTGTTAATTATTTAGTCTTAGTCTATTAAATCTATTTATATTTCAACCCTTGTGTTTCTTTTGGTTCCCCGATTCCCCTTTCTGGGTGGGGAGGGGTCAATGGGTGATAGAATACTTGTCTAAACAACAATAGTTTGTTATGGGTTTTCTCAAACCATAACAGAGAGTTATCCCAAAATCTACTGGTTTAGAGGTCTAAGAGTGTGGCACTGGGGTAAGATATTGTGCATCAACATATTAAACAGTCCCAAAGTGTGAGCCCTGCCAGAGATTATCAGAAGTAAAAATCCTTTGCTATAGGGTGCTTCAGCAACCATATATGTTTTCAACCCTGGTATAGCACTATAGTTCCAATATGTGCTGGGTCCACTGTGACCAAAAATACCACAAACTGTTGCTGCATTTGCAAGAACAAGAGATATAAAGGGCAGTAATTCTAAATTTTCTCATAGAAATAAGCCTACTGAGCCACTATAGATTAAGTATTCCTCTCGTGTGGTCATTCAGTCTCTGACAGAGATTAACTGAATGCTAATTTTGAAATTAAAACCAACAGGTGGATGCATCCACAAGATCATCTGATATTCCTGTGGCTACCACTGAATCACAAACGTCACTCTTTGTTTATTGTTACTTTTGCTCCAGCCATGAACTACACTGAGAATAACAAGAATTAATTTCAGAAACTCAGAAAAATTAATTTAAAATTAATTCGTCTAATATCCAACAGACTAATTACTCTGAAGTTTTTCACTGCAGGAGCTGGCAGTAGATTGACAGCCCACCAAATACTCCAGAACTGGCAAAGAAAAGATAAGTGAAATTATAAGGCTTAGTGAATCATTCATTTTACAAATGCCAACACCTCTTCCTGCCTATCAGACCAAAAGAAAACATCACGATTACATCTGAGATGCAAGTGATGGTACCTTGTTTGACACTAGAGTAGAACTGTGAAACATGGCAAAGATTGCTGCAGACAGACCTTCCTGTGTTCCTATTCCCAGCATTTATATTACCTGTCTATCTCACCAGAAAGTACTGGCTCCCCAGTTCAAGAAGGACAGAGAGCTGCTGGAGAGAGTCCACTGAAGGGCAACCAAGATGATTAAGGGGTTGGAGCATCTCCCTTATGAGGAAAGGTTGAGAGAGCTGGGACTCTTTAGTCTGGAGAAGAGAAGGCTGAGGGGAGACCTTATTAATGCCTATAAGTATCTAAAGGGTGGGTTGAAGGAAGAGGGAGCCAAACCTTTTTCAGTGGTTGCCAGTGAGAGGACAAGTTGGAACATAGGAAGTTCCACTCAAATATGAGAAAAAACTGCTTCACAGTGAGGGTGACAAAGCCCTGGAACAGACTGCCCAGGGAGGTCATGGAGTCCCCTTCTTTGGAG